>JACEIK010006253.1:587-13366 GCA_018107945.1 Datura stramonium | reverse complement strand
ATGACCTTCTCATCAAAGTGGGTAAGTTCATTATACCCGCTGCCTTCATCATACATGATTTAATGTAGATGACAAGGTACCCCTGATCTTGGGACGACCATTCTTGGCCTCTAGAGGAGAAATTATTAATGTAAGAGCAGGGACCCTGAAAATGAGGGTCGATGATGGAGAAGAACTCTTTCGGGTCTACCAAGAGATCAACCAACCCACACACTACAGAGACCATTGTAAAGTAACTGTGTTGTCAGAGGCTAAGTGTGGAGTGGCAGATTCCCTAGGTCCACGACCATAGGACATGATCACTTTTCATCCCGAATCTAATGGACGGATTAGTTAGAGGAGTTTGAAGAAGAGAGGGACAGAGTGGAGGTTGTTCCCTCAAAAAAAGAGAAGAAGATGGTTCTCGAAAGGGAACACTGGTTT
The DNA here is from genome assembly GCA_018107945.1 of Datura stramonium. Lineage (NCBI taxonomy): Eukaryota > Viridiplantae > Streptophyta > Magnoliopsida > Solanales > Solanaceae > Datura > Datura stramonium. Next base: position 12,943 of record JACEIK010006253.1, on the reverse strand, counting down.
GAGGATGTCTTGAAAAGGATAGTCCACATCGTGCCGTGACGTAAAATCAGGCGTTGCTTGGGAGGCAACCCAAGAGTACCACAAGTACAATTTTATTTTGTTCTTTTTGTTGATTTTGTTTATTTTCATCTTGTTGTTGTTTTTGGTGGTGAATTGAGCCCAGATGGAGGGGAAGTCTAAGTACCCTAGGAAGAGAAAGCTAAGAAGCACGAAAGAGGAAAAGTGTGGGGTTGAAAACCCACTTTTACAAAAATGAAGAGAAAAATATTGTTAGCTAGGCCTAGAGGCCTCAGGGAATATTTCTCACCCTTTTTGAATTTTAATTTAATGTTTTGGGGACATAGCACATTTTAAGTGTGGGTTGAGGGAAACTTCAAAATTTTGTACTTAATGATTTTGGGTGGAATTAGTGCTTTATAAGGTATTGTTGGACGAAAAAGTTGAGGTTAGCATGATTCACCCACTTGTTGGTTTTTCTTTTCGGTTATTTTCCGACGGGGGGCACTTTGAACCATTTTCTTTGTTTGTAAATAGCTATTTTAGTCGTAGTTAGGGACTGTTCCCAATGATCGATGGATGACGACCGTCTTGAGGGAAAATTATTCAATAGGTTTTTACTCGTTAACCCATAGTTTATTGATAGCTTGATGTTCTTGTTATGTTCTAGGTATGATTGTGAGATGCAAGTGTTGTACATTTTGAAGCATGTGAGTAGTTGTATAACTTTGTTTGAGAAACCTAGGCTCGTGAATGTGACTCGATTTGCTTAAAGCTGAATTTTGCATTCTTGTGATTAGCTACATTAATAGTCTATTGAATTCGTCTTGAATTGAACATGTGATGTGTGTGTAAGGTTTTTGAATATTCCATGTTATTGTGGAGTGTCTAGAACTTTCCTAGTGTGTATACAAAGCAAAATGAGGGAAGTAGATTATAGGAGATGATTTAGGCATTTCTTTTAAAGAGCCTAATATTTTATCCCTCATTTTACCAACCTTGAACGTCTGATCCTAGATAGCTCCATTGAGCCTTTAGCCTATTCCTTGCTAGCCACAAAATAAGATTAATACTTTCTTTTCATTAGCCTTAAATTTGATCCAAAACTCCTAAGCGCTTATGTGAAATTGCAAAAGAAGTTAAGGAGTGAGAAGTGAAAGAAGAAGGAAAATAGTAGTTGTGGGAGTTGAAGAGAAGACTAAAGGTGCACTTGTTTTAAAATGAATAAGAATTAGTAAGGAGTAAAATAAGAATAGAGCGAAAAAGAAAATCAAAGGCTCAAGTACTCTGTATTAACATATTAAGTGTGCCTAATGAGATGGGGAAACAAAAGAGGAAAATGGGAGTTGAAAAGTAGAAAGGTGAAGTAGAAGGATATAAATTCATAATGAAAGTGTGTTGTATTAAAAGCGCTTAGGGAAGATAGTCACTGTTATTTTCCATAATAGTACCTACCCGCCCTTAGCTTACATTACAACCCATTAATTCCTACTTGATCTTACTTTTGAACATTCTTAAATTAGTGGACTAAAACACTAAAGGAAAGCTTATGGGTCAATTACATGTGGCATGCGAATTCTTTGTGAGAGTGAACTTATCTCTTATGCATAGACCCATACATGTTCTAAATTTGAAGAATCGTGAGTGAGAAATGGGTAACTCTCTTGTTGTGAGGGAACATGTTTAATAAATGATAAAATTCATTTAGGATGTCTTGATAAGTTAATTTGCATGAGTTTGTTTAGATTGGGAGTCCATTCTTGAGGTTAGGAAGTCTTGACATAGTTATATTCGATTTTAAGGGTTAAATCTTTCATGCTCTATTTTTAACTTGCTATCTAAAACAATCGTTGTAGCCTTAGCTTGAAGTGTCTTGCTTCAATTAGCTATGTTTGAGTATTCATGTGCATGAGATGTGCATAATTAATTGTATTCTCATGTGATTTTGTATAATTTTGTGCATAAATTAACCAATGTGATTAGCTCTTTGTTTTGTAGGTAAAAAATGCTAAGCATAAGCTTAATATGATGATGCACGAAGATACGGGAGTTCGGGATTGTGTGCAAAGAAGGAGTCATGAAGAAAACATGGAAGTGCCATGGGTGTGCCAGCCAACGTGCCACGCCGGCGGGAGGGTGCGCCAGGCAGCATGTCACGTTGGCCCTATTTCGCGTTCCCTGTCAGGCCACGCAAAGGCAGGTGCACGCTCACGCAAGGGACAAGGAAGCAGCAGCATGCAATGGTGTCATTCCACGCCTGCAGCCTGCGCGATGGCTGCCATGCCACGCCAGGTGACGTGCAACAATGGAGCACACAATGCTGCCGAGAAATCCAAAACAATGGGAATCCACGTTTGCTCCGTGGCACGAAGGTAAATATGAGCGATGGGCAGCGTGCCACAGAGCAGTTTCATGCCCAGCAAAATTTTGCAAAATTCCATTTATTATAAATTAAAACCTTAGCTCCTAAAGTCAACATCACGAAATATTTTTGGGAAATCGTAAAGGAGCGAAGGGAGAATGGAAGAACTCTACTTAGGGTTCCTTATTTTTCATTCTCTTTTAATTATTCTTTTAAGTATTCTACTTTAAACATGTTTTTGCGTATTTGTACAAACATGAGTAGCTAAAACCCTTCCTCTTGAGTTGAGGCTATGTAATATGATTGTACATGCATGAATTCGTAATTGGTTTGAGTTGTTGTTTGATCACCATGAAAACACATGCATTAAGCTAGGGTAAAAGCTTGAAAGAGTAGCCCTAGGCTAGAACATGAGAATGTAGGGAGCAAGTTCTTACTTTTATGATAAGATCCACAATTAGGATAGAAATTATACCTAATTTGCCTTTCTTGGTTACTAAAATGGGATGAGCTAGACACCAACTTAAAATTATCACATCACCACTCATAGAAGTAGTTGTGAAGCTAAGTTTGGTTAAGATATTATAGGTACGAAATTCCATAATTAAGGGTGCAAACTCCGTAAACCACATGCATGTAATTAATTTGCTCACGAATTAGGACGTCACATCCCCGTTCAACTATGTAAGTGTGACACTAGTATGTCGTGTTTAGAGGCTCGAAAGACCGTGAACATGGCATTTGAATTATGTGAGACAACAACTGAAGTTTCCATACTCGAACCATTGCGAATTGTAGCATTGCATGATTATTAGGCCTTAACTCTAGTTGTTTCTTATATTGTTTATCAAGTATTTTATGATAACCCCTAGACATAATTAGAATTTACTGAAAACTTCTATAATCGACACTTGTGAAGTTTAAATTAACACTCGAACTTGACAATTCGCTTAATTTGTCCAATCCCTGTGGGTTCGACATCCCGCTCTTAAAAGGGCCACTGTATTACTTTTACGAGCGTGTGCGCTTGCGCATGCGGTGGAGCGCGAACAATGGGTAATCTTCTCATTTATCGACTCCACTGGGGCTAGGGGGATGGCTGGTGCCCATTACCATTTCTCCTTCCATTTGATCATTTAGGAGGCATTACTTGCGAACACGTAAATTAAAAGATAGAAGATGAACTTTTATAGTTTCACACTCTATGCATGATAAGAATCATGAAGAAAGAGAATTTTACTTAGAATGCCTTATAGCCTCTTCCTCATAAGTGTGGTGTTCTTCACACACATGAAAAAGACTCTACTTGATGTGGTTTTTCGACACCCTAGGACACACCTAAATCTTTTCTCTGATACAAAGTTTGTCATGACCCGAGTCTACACCCTGCTCGTAACACAAGACCTAGAACTATGAATGGCTCCAAGATAACCCATGGAATAACATAATGCTAACATAACAAAAAATATTAGAACATAACTGATCAGAAGCTTAACTGAAACGTTACTAATAAAAAGGAAAGGACAAAAATCTTATAACAACACTAAGTCAAAAGCTGAAACTAGTACTACATTGTCTGAAAGCCTCTACTAATCTGATGATTTGTTGGGATAAGCCCCCAGCTAACTCCAACATCTGAAACTAGAATTATACTAGAATCAAAGAAAAGAAAACTCTCGTCCTTGGGATATGAGGACTCATCACCATCAGCTAATAAAGACTAGAGCATGTCTAACCAAGGGGCGGAGTCTGAATACTTGGATCTACATCATAAAATGATATAGCACATAAAGTATGCATTCAATACATAGAATGTATTAAGTGTATAGGAAACATAACTGAAGCTAGGAACATGCTAGTATACTTAGAAAGATTAATTGAAATACATGATTGAGGTGAAGGGAAATGACCCTATCTGTGATGTATAGTTACTGATATGATATGCTCGTTTGAAAACATTTAATGAAATATAAGTAAATCCAGATATTTTGTCATGTATATGTACTTAAGACTGAATCTGAAATCATAAACTGAAAACTGTAACTTAAATAACTATATGAAAATAAAACTGAATTGTACTCTGGGAGAGACTATTAACTGACAAACTCCAATGTGAGCTTCATGGATCCCGACTTGTAACCCCAGTTGGAAGGGTGTTCATAACTTGTCATGGGTAAGAACTCTAACTGGCTTGATATCACTCGTGAACTCAGGGAGAAAATCCCTGATAGTGATGACTCCCGCATGTGCCCATTGAGTCAATGGAGACACTCTCAAATAATAAGGATCCCATAATCCTTGAGCAAAGGGAAACCTTCTCTACTATTAAAAATTCCTTATCCTACAGCGGGACGTAGTTTTGAGACCTAGGTATACTTGAACCCTAGCCTAATCGGTACTATGTACTACTCCCAACTAAACATAACAATATATGTAACTGATAAATCTGAAGCTGATGTCCTAATACTAGTCGGAATCACATTATCTAAAAAGAGTCCCGAAAGCCTAAGGACCATGACATACTAATGTTGAAGACTCATAACGAATGCTCTAAGACTAGACAAGGCTACTTTCTACTATCAAGAGGCCTGAGAGTCTAAAGAACCATATATATGTTGATCGTACTGAATTCATGAGAGTCTAGTCAAGGATACTTTCTACTAGCAAGAGGCCTGAGAGTCTAGGGCATTACAATATGCTAATCATACTAAATCCATGAAACCCATAAATCTAAATCATAGTGTAAACCATACGTACCGAATTCATGATAAAATCATATGTCTCAAACAGACCATATTTACCAAAAACAACTAATTCATGGGCTAAACTTTGGGAAATCATGCTAAAATATAATCATGAGGATTCATCATGCAATTGAGAGTGAAATCATGAACATCATGTACTATTTATCATGAGGACCTTGAAAATTATGTAAGACAAGAGAGAAAACATTCAAAGAATGGAAACCTTAAGACATTCTTTTTTAAAGAATCAAAGTAGCTAGGATTTTGAACATAAATTGGGAGACAAGGATGAAAGAAGATCCTTGTTGAAGTCCCACATACCTGGCTTGAAGAAACCCCCCACTAGAACATGAATCTTGAAGATCCTGGAGAAGAACCCTAAGTGTTCTTGAGCCTTGAGAGGAAGAGAGACAAAGAACTTACTAATGATTTTGGAATAAGAGATTAGGCTTGGAAAATCCATTTAATTCGACCCTTAGGAGTCCAAAATGACATCATTTAGGATTTAAAATCATAGGATTTTACCAAAATAACCCTAAAAATTCAATTTAAAAATATGCCTGCAAGTGGAAATGACCCTCCCAAGGAGTCGTTGTTTGACTTAACGACTTGTTGGATCCATTCGTTACTTCTGCCTTTGAAATTCCACCTTCTGATCTTCAACCAACGGATAATCAGAACAACCCATCACTGGATCTAACGGATCGTCACTTGACTCATCCTCACTAGACAGAAAATGACAAACCCAAAAATCACCCCACTTGACAGGTCACTTAACGGGTCATCAGGGGACTTTAAGACTCGTTCCTTAACCCATGGAGTACAATAGAAATCAATATTTCCTCTATCACCGCACACTTAACGATTGCCTAAATGAATTGTAGGGACACTTAATGACTCATCATAATGTTCGTCAGAACTTCCGGGAAGTAACATATTATCCAAAATTGCACCACTTAATGGATCAGTCAATGATCTGTCATGTGACTTAACGGGTCACCTGATGATTCGTTCAATGACCTAGTGTAGATTTTTTTATTTTATCTTATTCAACCCTCAAGTCTGATCTTATAGACATTTGGGGTGTTACAGATAACCATCCTTTTTTTGAACAAAGACAACTGGAGCACCCCATGGGGACTTACTAGGCCTGATGTAACCCTTATCTACAAGATCCTTCAACTTCTCTTTCAATTACTTTAGCTTAGCTGGAGCCATTCTATTAGCAGGAATGGATATAGGTTGCTTATCCGAGAGAAGGTCAATACAAAAGTCAATCTTTCAATTTGGGAGGGACTCCTGGTAGGTCTTCTGGGAACATCTCTGGATACTCACATACCCCCAAAATTGACTGAAGAGTCAGGTTCTCGAACGTAAAATCCTTGGCCCGAACTAGATGGTATATAGAACCCTTGGAGATCAACTTCCTATCCTTTATATAGGAAACAAAGAAACCTACAGGCACAACTAAACTAGTCTTTCAGTCTAGGACTGCTTCACCCGGAAACCAAAACTCTATTGTATGGGTTCTACAATTAACCAAAGAATAGCAAGCATGTAACTAATCCATACCAAAGATAACATCAAAATCGATCATATCTAACTCCTTTAAGTCGTCTGATGTGACTTTCTGAAGAATCATGACAGGGTAGTTTCTGTATACCCGTAGGGCTAAAACTGACTCACCGACTGGAGTAGAGACTGAAAAGGGTTCTGATAGGATTTCAGACTAACATTGAAACTAATAGCAACATAAGGAGTCATGAGAGATAATGTAACCCCTGGAACTCGTAATGCAGAAACATAAATATGGAATACTCGTAACATAACATTGACTACATCAGGTGAGCGCTCATGCTCCTAATGAGCTGAAAGTGCATAGAACTTGTTCTGCTTTTTGCCACCCACACTAGAAGAGGCTATTGTTGAGATGGGCGAGCTTCTGAAGTGGTGGCTGGGGCACGACCTCTACCACCACCCTGTCTAGTAAAAGGATAATCCCTGTGTAGGTTCCTAGGCTTACCACATCCGAAGCAAACATCTGATCAAACAAAGCACTCTTCTGGATGGTTCTTACCACACTTTCTATAACCTGGAAAAGTGCGCTCTCCTATCATGCTCCTCTAACCCATAGAGCCTGACACTCTGCTCCTTTGATCTCCTCAAGGTCTGGATGGAACATTGGCTGATGATGGAGCTGGGGCTGATGACCTATGGTGGGACTGAGGGAGATGTATACTATTGGACCTCTGCTAAGAGTACTTATAGCTCCGTGTCCTGGCCCTCCTGACCTCTCTCTCCTTTTCTTTCATCTGATCTGCCTCTATCATCTAGTTATATATCATCAATCGGGACATATCTACATCACTAATTAGCATGGCGGTCCTACACTCCTTGAGCAATGAATCTGCCACCTCATTCACAAACATGATGATATGAGCCCTTGGATCAACAACCATCTCCGGAGAATACATGGACAGCTGGGTAAACTTGAGGGAGAATTAGTAGTCATATGATTCTGCTTCAGATTGATGAACTCGGCTGCCTTTGCTTCCCTAAACTCCCGGGGAAATAATCTATCGAAGAAATCCATAAAAAACTCATCCCAAATAATCGGAACTGCACCACTCTCCTTCCACTATCAGAACCATATGTATATGACCCCTTCCAGTTGATAGGAGGCCAAGTATGCACTTTTATCTCCCAAAACGCCCATAACCTTGGTAATCTTTTGGACCTCCTCAACAAACTCCTATGGGTCCTCGTCCATTTTTGACCCATGAAACTCGGGTGGGTTCATCATGGTAAAGCCCTAGAAGTCGTCATATTCCCATTTTGGTTCAAATCAGCCACAATCTGCTGGTTGACTTGGGCAGTCATGGCCTGTACTAATATCTGGAAAGCAGCCCTAAATTGGTGTGAGTCACCTACTCAGGCAAGGGATCCTCTGGAGCTGGTGGGGCTGGCTGATGCCAAACTCTATTGCCATTGCAATTTCTTCTTCCGTTGACTCTTTGAGGAGGAATATTTCTTCAACCATGTAATGCACGAGTTAGAAGAGGAACTCTTAGAGTTTCTTGCTCTATTCCCGATAAGGATCCTGAAAGAAGGGAAAATTTCCAAAATTCCTTATAGAATCTACCTCCTAAGTGTCGCGCGCTTCACACCCATGAAAAAGATTCTACTAGACGTGGCTCTCAAACACCCTAGGACAATCTAAAACCTAATGCTCTGATACCAAGTTTGTCACACACCAAGCATGGACCCCGAATTGAGACACGGGATCTAGAACAGCAAATGGATCCAAGAAAACCCGTGACACATCTATAGCATGAATAAGAGCATCACTAAAGCAGACAAGAATCATAAACATGGATAAGCTGAAATAAACTAGGACTAAAAATAAGTAGAAGTCTACATAACATAAGAACATAAGCATATACATGAGTCAATAACGTTGAACCATCTAGTACATGACTATCTTAAAGCCCCAAAACATAAGATGAGCTAATGAGACAACTCCCCAACCTAGTTCACTAAGTCTGAAACTAAAAGTCATATACATAGAGAATAAATTGATAAATGTCCTAACAAGATGAAGACTCACCCAGATGGGAACTAAGATTGTCTGATATGGGAATGCGTCTAATGACAAGACTGAGACTGATCGCCCGAACCTATATCATGAGAAGATATAGGATAAAGTATGGGCCAATACATTGAATGTACTGTGTATGTAGAGAAAGTAAAACATGCTTGTAAAAATGATAATATGAAATCATGAATGTAAAGAAAGATAGATCATAAGAGTAAGGACAACATGCTAAAAGCCATATTCCTGAAATAAACATAAGCATGAGATAATTGTCATAAGTTGAACATAATGACCCAAGTTTAAAGAAATAAAAATCATATAGTGTACCATACTTGAAATCATAAGTCAAAACTCATACACTGATCAATGGGTTTTATATACCATAAAAAATAATATCATAAGACATGAATATGTGTAACCTAAAACATAAGGAACAATGAGAGGCTTCATCATAACCAACATCAAAATGATAGATCTTACATGATGCCCCAACTATCTCCCTCAAGTGGGCAGAGCCTTCCTTAGCCTTGCCAGGCCAAAGAATGATAAGGTGTGAAATCACTCGTGAGCCCCGACGAGCTGGGGGAACACTCTCAGTCGAGGCCCCATACATGGATCCACATGTACCTTCGGTGACACATACTTATGAGGTTCGGGGTGTACTAGAACCCCTAGCATACACTGTGCTAGACACTACTCCCAAAACTTATACATGGCTCATAATCGTTATCATAAAAACATTCAAGATCTTGTATGGGATACTTTAAAATCATGAAATCATAACCATACTTGACATGCGTGAACTAGCCATGGAAATTGTGCCATAATTGCCCATGATACATAAACTTGACTTTTAATGAAATTCATACATACTCGTAAAGCTTCATAAATTCGAAATCATTGAATCATAAGCATAAGAATTCGTAAACATTCATGCATACTTGGATAATTCATCATTCTTGAAATCGTGGGCTCAAGAACTTGAAATTTATATATCATTCATAATAGGGAAAATCACCATAACCTTGAAATCATAAATTGTTAAGAATTTGAGAGTAAAATCTGCCCTAATAACCATCATTTATCAATAAGAATATGTGAGAATAGATACCATAGGGAGATCATGGATAATTGCATGAAATTGGGTAAAACTCTAGAATATCACAATTTAGTACTTTAGAAGTAGAGATCAGGGAATCTAGCTTGAAAAGGGCATGAGGGTGGAAGGATTTCCCCCATTCATAACCCTACATACCTGATCTTGAAGAATCTTCAACTTTCTTGCAGACCCAAAGGGAATTCAGAAGAAGAAGATAATGAAACCCTAGCTCCTCTTGAGGGGATTTGATCTCTACTTAGGGGTGTTAGGAGTACAATAACGGTTTATGATCATTAAAACCCTTAAAAACACCCCTTTAGGAGTCTGAAAACGACTTAGTTTAGGAAATAGGAGCATAGGAGTTATGAAAATACTGTTAAAAATCCAACTAGAACAATCACACTGCCAAACCCAATGACCCACTTAAATATCCATCGGGTCTCAAAATGGGTCGTTGCCTGACCTTCGTCCACTAGCCAAGTTTTCCAATTTTTTTTATCTTTTCTTGATGCCTCACTTGGCGATTTGTGTTTCCACTCAATAGGTCACTTCCCAACTCATTATGACTCTCTAAAACTAAATATTTTAGCACTCCTTGCCACTGAACAAGTCACATGACGAACCGTCGGGTCACTTGATGAGTCACATGATGACTCTTCCTGTGACTTGGTGCAGGTTTTCCTATTTTCTTCATTTCATCCCGCGGGTCTAATCTTAGGGACTTTTTGGGTATTACACGGAGTCAGTAACTCCTTCAATATTCAATTTATACTTTTCAATTTGGAATTACAGCTCGTCCCCTATCTTTCCAACATATTTAGTCTTTATTCGAGGACGATTGTTCCCAAGGGGAAGATATTGTAACACCTCGAAATTCCCTAAGACCAAACCCCATATTTGGAATGAAAACCATAAGGAAACCAAAAAAACATTCCATAAAACAACTTGTTAGTACAACCGTCGTCGTCATCAGGTCATTGATCCTCCATACATACTGATGTCTCCCAAGCACACGTACTCATCAAGTAATATAAGACAATAATGTCCGATTAGCGATCCCTTAGAAACTTTTCAAATTAGTCATTTAAGGTTAACATCTTATTTCACTATTCTAATATACATAGATAAAAGTGGGGAGTGGTTTGGAGATTATACTACTAAACTTGAAATGTAAATTAACTAATGAACTCAAATTGGTTCAAATGTTTTTGTACTTCAAATGATGATGAAAATCTAGGAAAATAGCACTTTCTCTTTAGGTTATGTTTTCAAGACTTCAATATGCTAGATTAATTCTTCCTAAGATTGCTAGTTGCAAGTTACTATCCCATTTCTTTTCATTCTTCCTAACATCAAAGAACTATCCCATGAACCCTAATGCCTATATCCCTATGGTCACAGGAGAAGCATGACACGATAGTTGTGGCTACTTATATTCAACTAAACAAGGTTGAAAGGTATATTCCTATCCTTACAAATGACTTCTATATTGAGCTCATTCGAACAAGAGTCTTTAAATACCTATTCTATCCTTTAACATTTTTGGTTCCCTCTCCCGAGTTCACCCAAAATCCAATAGATTTATTCAAAAGGTGAACAATCTAAAGGATAAGCAATTAACATAAGTAATAATAAACAACCTTTATGAAGAATAAATACTAGCATAAATAAACTATCAAAGGTCAACCATTAGCTATGTCCAAAACCCTAGAATAAGAGTTTTTCCACTCATGTTGAAGTGAAAATCCAAAAACATAATCATCATTTGAAGTATAACGATAAAAAAAGGTAGAAAAACCTGAGTAATGAACTTCTTGTGTCTTCTCCCCAAAAGTTGCGTCCAAATGATGTAAGATGATCTATGATATGCTAACAAACGAACCAAATGTTATATTTATAAGAAAGGCTTCAAATGACACTTTTTCCCTCAAGTAATTAACTATAAAATCAGCAAAATCTATCCCGGAGGTGGCCTGGCATGCTGCGCCATCCATTGCGTCAGGTTTGGCTTAATTTTGCTCTGAAGTTTTGCTCTGGTGTAATAGTCGGAAGCCCAAAGATTATACCCAGGAGTTGAAATGGAGAAAAATGAAAATTTGGCACCAGGTCACAAAACGAGTCGTTCTCTGACCTGTGGGGTAGACCACGAGTCGTTAGGTGACTCGTGGTAAAGTACTTGCCTTAATATTTGGAAGTTGTGGCTTGAAGTCACCACGGGCATGACCATGAGTCATGGTCAGACCCCACGATCATTGAGTCAGCCGTGGTCAGTTTTTGAGAAGGATCAAAGGATTTTGGGTAGTGGAGATCACGAGAAGTGACCATGAGTCATGGTCACCCCTGATGATTTGTTGGGCCCCTCGTGGGGTCCCTTTGAGGAAAATGGGAAGTGCACTCAATGACTAATCCCTTGAGTCGTGGTCTTGAGTGACGATTTGTCCAGTCCCTTCTGCGAATTTAGTGTTACACCCCGTAAATTCTTGACATGTAGATGGTCTATTCGCATGTTGGTTAAGAGTTTTAGAATGCCATACATGCTAGAAAAAGGCCCGGGGAAAG
>JACEIK010006252.1:43779-71356 GCA_018107945.1 Datura stramonium | reverse complement strand
GCCACGCCTGGCGACGCATAGGTACCTTGTTGTACGACCGCGTACGCTTGACAAAAACTTATTGCGCTATAGCGCACTCGCAAGTGTACGCGGTCGTACAAGTAATACAATGGCCTTTTTAAGAGCCAAATGTCGAACCCACAGGGACTGGACCAATTCAGCAAATTATTAAGTTCAAGTGTAAGATTAACCTTCACAAGAGTTGATTATAGAAGTTTTCGGTAAATTATAATTAAGTTTTGGGGTGGTCACAAAACAATATGGAAACAACATAAGAAGCAACTTGAGCTAAGGCCGGATAATCATGCAATGCTACACTTTGTAATGGTTCACATATGAAATTATCAATTATTGTCTCACATAGCTGGAAATGCGATGCTCTGGTCTCTCGAGCCTCTAAACATGACAAACTAGCCTCACAACTACATCGTTGAGCGGGGATCTGACATCCTAGTTTGTGGGCAATTCAACTACATGGATGTGGTTTATGGGGTTTGTGCTCTTGATTAGGAACTTTCGTACCTCTAATCATTTAACCTAACTTAGTTTTACAACTACTTCTACGAGTGGTGGAGTGAAAATTCTAAGCCGATGTCTTGCTATCATCCCGTTTTACCAATCAAGCAAGGCAATTTAGGTATATTATTTATCCTAATTGCGAATCATGTCGAAAGATATCGCCCTACATTCCTATGTTCTTGCATAGGGTTACTCTTTCAAGCTTTTACCTAGCTTAACATGTATGTTTTCATGGTGATCAAGAATAAAAATAACCATAATAGAGAATATAAGACAAAACAACAATTAACAACTCAAACCAAAATGAATTCATACATTACAATCATATCACGTGGCCTCAACCCTAGGGGAAGGGTTTAGCCACTCATGTTCGTACAATAACTTAAAAACATCGTTAAATTAGAGTACTTACAAGAATAGGTAAAAGAGAATATAAAATTAGTGAACCCTAGGTGAGTTCTTCATTTCTCTCTTCGCTCCTCTACAGTTTCCAGAAAATATTTTGTGACCCTTGATTTTAGAAGCTAAGGGTTCAATTTATACTAAGATGAAAAAATACAAAATTTGTCCTGTGGTGGAACAGCTCCATGGCACGGAGGCTATCACGGAGATTTTCCTCTGTGCCACGGAGAAAACGCGGAGGTTTATTGGAACGTGTTTTCTCGGCAGGTCTTGCGCGAGGTACTTTTGTGTCGCTCGGCATGGAACGCTGTTGGTCGCGCCATGCGCCTGCCGTGGCACGTTGCCATCGCGCAGGGCCACTGGATTGACATCCTTGCGCGTGCATCCTTGCGCATGCATCCTTGGCATGGCACGACGCTGGGCGTGGCACACACACAGTGTGGCATGCTGCCTAGCGCGGCCATCCTTCCCTTTGGCCTACCATGTTGCCTTCATTTTCCATCAAGTCCGAACTTCATTCCTTTACTTCAACCATCACATTTTATTCCCTCACATGCATTTTACACCTACAAAACAAGGACTAATCATGTTGGTTAGTTTATACACATAATTAACAGAAATCACATGAGAATATAATTAATTTAATTGACAAACATGACCTAATTAAGTTATAAAATAGCACTTGGGCACATAATTATGCCCAAGATCACGATCCCAGTCTTACTCTCAGTCAGATCAGTTATCATGTTAGCTATTCAGATATCAGAAAGTAGTTTTGGGATTTATAACTCCATCCTTACCAGCTTAGTTCTAGTGAGTGGAAATAATTCCTTCTTAGTACTCTACTCATATTCATGCCAATTTCATGTCCTTCAGTTCTTCTCATGTCTTAGCATGCATGTATGATCCACGAATTCAGTTTAGCTATGTATCTCAGTTCGGAGTCAGTCACTCCATCAGTGTTTAGTCCATATCATTTAGTTTTGGGATTTGCAGCTCTTTCCTTATCTTTTATGCTCTATTAGTCTCCATTCAAGGATGAATTTTCCCAAAGAGGGATAATGTAACACCCCAAAAGTACCTAAGATTATATCCTAGACATAAAGCAAAAAAAAAACAAAAAAAACAGCAGAACCGGACAAAAACCCCACAGTACAAGACATATCTCGCCTCGTGGTGAGTAACTACGGATCGTGACTTGACCCATGGGGAGCAGAAGATGTTTCAGGGTTTCAAATACCACGATCCAAGGGATGACTTGTGGTAGGGTGGTATGGTTTGTAGTATGGAATCGTGACATGAGGTTCAGAGAAGTGTTTAGGATTTTTTAAAAAAGTTACAAGTCTTAGTGAGACTTGTAGGGAGGTGGTACGAGCTGTAGTATCCATACATGAAAAGAGAATGACCAATATGAGTTGGGAGGTATGAGCAGCAGGTAACAGATCGTAGGATCATGGTACGGTTCATATCATCTTTGTGTAAAGTGAGATATCGTACGCCTCAGACTTTCAAGCTAAGTTTGAAACCTTTCTAGGTATGTGGATATACCTGAACTCGATGAATTTTATGGAAAAAAGGTGTTAATATCAATTTTTAAGTGTAAGAAGAGCATTGGATGAAAGTTAAGGTCATAAGGAACCTCAAGCATAAAGTTGAGCTTAGAGCTTTCCAATCGATTGAGTTTTCAACATAAGTTCTTACAAGGGTCAATTTTATATGATCATAACTCCCATTTTACAAAGTGAGTTTGGATTATCAGGTATATCAAATTAAATCCCTCTGAGTCTTCTTTTCAATGCATCGAACCTTGCATGAATCAGAGTTCGGAATAAAAGTTATGGCCAGTTTAGTGAAGCACTATCAGGTTTGACGGACAGGACTAGCCCAGTCACCACGAGTCATGGTAAGACTCGTGGTATGTAGGTACTACTCGTACCAAGAACCTATAGCAAGAGTTTCAACATGGTTTTAAGCTACCTAGAAGCCACAGATTTGACTCCACGACCCGTGGTATGTCACCATAAGTCATGGTATGACCTTTGATGACTGGCAGGCAGATTTTTAAGTGTTATGTCTTAGGGGTATTTTTGTAATTTTCTATTCTTAACTCCTAAACTAGGTCATTTTGGGCTTCCTGAAGGGTTTAATAGAGGGTTCAACCTAGCCTAAATTCTCATTCCCTTCAAACATCCGTAAGTGAAAGTTTCTCTCTCAATGAAGGCTAGGGTTCTTCATCATCCTCTTCCAAATTTCTCTTGGATCTTCAAGTCAAGTTACAAATTTATCAACCACGGGTATTAAGGTCATGAATGGGGGATTTCTTCCACCCTCATGCCATTTTTAAGTTGAATTCACGATTTCCATCCTTACATGCTCTAAATTTCAAAATTCTAGGGTTGGGTTTGAGTGTTGTAGAATTCTTTCATGTTCTTCTATGAAATCAGTCCCCTTAGGATTCAATTCATGTTTTATGATGATGAATACATTCCTCATAATCAAATCCCTCATGAATCTATGAATTTCAAGTTTCAACCATGATTTCATGAACTTCTAGGGTTAGACCCAAATTGAATGAAACTCTATGATTCTCTTATGATTCAACCCATGTTTTATGATTATGAATGTATGTTTTCTACTAGATTCTCTCATGAATTTATGATTCTGAAGTTATGACGATTTTTCTCAAATTATGCATGATTTCATGAATTTCAAGCTTTTGTATTATGGCTGACTCAAGGGCCTTGTTTCATGGATAGTTCACATATTTCAACCGTGTTTATGAACCTTATGATTTCTAACTAGCCCATGTAAAAATAAAGTATGTTTCACGGTGATGTTTATGAGCCATGTATATGTTTTTGTGAGTAGATTTTAACACCGTGTAGGCCAAGGTTTCCAGAAACCCAGGTCTCATACCTACATGCCACTGTAGGATAAGGGATCCTCACTATTGGAGAGTGTCTCCATTGTCACAGTGGGTACATGTAGGCGTCATCGTTATTAGAGATTTTTGCCCTGATTCATGACTAATATCATGCCTTTTATCGTTCTTTGCCTTGGTAAGGCTTAGGACGGCTCTGCCCACTTAAGCAAGATTGTTGGGGCATCATGTAAGTTTTATCATGATGGTGTCGATTATGATGAGTCCCTCACTATTCCTTAGTTTTTATTTGGATATATGTATGTATTCATGTTCATATTTCATGACTTTACGACTTATGATGATTTGGCTAAAAAATACGCTTTATGAGGATTTTACTTACGAACTCAGTCATGATCAGCCTAGTTTTGCAAACCTTGAGCCTTTATGCTATTTCTATGATTAGAATCTCATGTTTTATATGATCTTTCACTCATGATCTCTTTCACTATTTTACGAGAATGTTTTACTTACTCTATATACTCAGTACATTCAAAGTACTAACCGCATACTCTATGCTAAATCATATCATGATATAGATCTTGGTACTCAGACTCAGCCCAACAATTAGCTAGATATGTTTCGGACTTGATCAACTAGTAGTGGTGAGTCCACATCTTCTGAGGACTAGAGTTATCTACTTCATTTTAGTTCTTTTACCTTGTTTTAGTTTCAAACATTGGAGTTAGCTGGGGGCTTGTCCCAGCAACTCATCAATTAGTAGAGGCTTTCAGACATAGAGTTAGTATGTTCATCTTTGTGAATCAGTGTTTAAATTATCAAATTATCTTGTTATCCGTAAGGAAATATCTTACATTTCAGTTAGCTTCCGCTCAATTTTCCTTATAATTTATATTGTGCTAGAAATATACCACGCATGAGTTAGCTTTGAGCCATACATGGTTCCTGTGTCACAGCTCGAGATTCATGCTCAGGTCATGACACTAAGTTAGCACATTTCCTACCAGTTACGACTATAGATTCAGCCGAGGATTATGCTAGACTTTACATACATGAATTAGTCAGGTTACATGTGGTCCCATTGTCTATCATTTCAGATAGGAATACTCAATTCACTTCACAATTTTGAAAGTTGTTTCAGAAGAGCGTTGACACTTAGGTCAAACTTAGCACAACTTTTCACCCACAAATAGATAGTCAGACTGAACGGACTATTAAGACCTTAGAGGACATGTTGATAGCTTGTGAAATTGATTTCAAAGGCAGTTGGGATGATAACTTTCCTCTTATCAAGTTTACCTACAACAACAGTTACCACTCCAATATTCAAATGGCTCTATTTTTTAGGAGGTATGGATCACCTATTGGATGGTTTGAGATAGGAGAGGTTACGTTGATAGGGCTAGATTCAGTTTATGCAGCTTATCCAAGAAAGGCTGAAGATAACTCAAAGTCGTTAAAAATCATATACAGATGTTAGGAAGAGAGAGATTGAGTTCGTAGTTGATGATTGGGTGTTTTTGGAGGTGTCACCCATGAAGGGGGTTATGAGGTTTTGCAAGAAAGGGAAGCTTAGACCTTGAAATGTTGGTCCTTATAGGATTTTGAGGCATGTTGGCAAGGTGAACTATGAGTTGGAGTTGCCCATAGATTTAGCATCAGTACA
This sequence comes from Datura stramonium, assembly GCA_018107945.1. Classification (NCBI taxonomy): domain Eukaryota; kingdom Viridiplantae; phylum Streptophyta; class Magnoliopsida; order Solanales; family Solanaceae; genus Datura; species Datura stramonium. The sequence continues at coordinate 65,888 of JACEIK010006252.1, read as the reverse complement.
TCTAGTTTTTTATGTGTGATTGTTGAAGAGGTGCATTGGCAATTTGGCTCCAGTTGTGCTTGTGGAGAGTATTGGTATGAGGGATAGTCTCACTTATAAGGAGGTTTCCGTTGAGATTCTTGACTATCGGGTTCGCAAGTTGAGGAACAAAGAAGTAGCTTCTGTGAAGGTTTTATGGAGAAATCAACTTGCAAAGGAGCTACGTGGGACGCCGAAGCAGATATAATGGCCAAATACCCACATCTTTTCCCTTCCAGTTTAGTTCTAGTTTGAGGTACTAGTTTCCTTCTTCATATGTTATTCGGTTTCATGTGTATCAGTTACCCTCTTATTTTAGCATATATGTATGATTCATGAATTTGGTGCAATATGTGTATCTCAGTTCGGAGTCAGTCGCTCCATCAATATTCAATGTTTAGCTTTCAGTTCTAGGATTGCCATTTTTTCCCTATCTCTTTAGCTATGTTAGTCTCCATTCGAGGATGAAAATTCCTAAGGAGGAAATAATGTAACACCCCAAAAGTCCTTAAGATTAGATCCTAGACTTGGAGTTGAACCCGCAAAAAATCTACGTGCTATGTAGCTATGGTCTGTGGTAGGGGGGCTCAGAGATCAACCAAGAATTGTCCAGGTACCACAAAAGGAACCTATGGACCATGCCATCATGGTACGAGTCGTGTATGCCTCCCGTAGGATCAGTTCTAAAAATGACCAATATGGCTTGGAAGGCATGAGCAACAAGTAATAGACTGTAGTATCTTGGTAAGGGTTGTACCATAGATTCATATGAAGGGATTCAGAGATTGATTAGCAGGGGACCAGTGACCACGAGACTCAGTACAAGTCGTGGTAAAGACCTACGGGTCATAGGTTGGATCGTGGTCATTGACAGATAGATTTTTAGTGCGAGTTTCTAAGGGTATCATTATAACTTCCTATTTTTTTAACTCCTAAAACAGGTCGTTTTGAGTTTCCTAAGAGGGGTTATTAAGGGTTAAACTAAGCCTAATCCCTCATTCATTTCAAACATCATAAATTGAAGATCGAACCTCTCAAGGCTCTTAAGCAACTAGGCTTCTTCTTCTTCTCAACTCTCTTGGGTCTCAAGCCTAAGCAAGAATCCATCAAAGCCCAGGTACGTGGGTTCATGAATGCAGATTTCTTCCACCCTCATTCCCAATCCATGCTCAATTATATGATTTCAGTTCCTTTAAATCTCCAACTATGGTTTTTATAAATTTCTAGGGTTAGAAACTTTTTGATGAAAAACTCCATGATCTCTTATGAAATTGATCCTCTCATGATTCTATTTATATTTTATGATTATAATTACATGATTTTAAATCTCTCATGATTTTATATTTTCAAATTAGCATGATTTTACTCAAGTATGCATGAATCTCATGAATATCATGTTTATGTATCACGACTGGTTTCTCAATATTGTTTTCATGGCTAGTTAATGTATGTTAAGCAATTTATGAATTTCATAATTTCTAACCAGCCCATGCAAAATCAAGTGTGTTTCATGATTATGATATGAGAGTTATATATGTTTTGAGAGAAGTATTTAACACTGAGTAGGTCGGGGTTTCACCGTATCCAGGTCTCAGAACTAAGTGTCATCGTTGCCATGATGGGGTCCACCTTGAGACTGTCTCCCATAAACTAATGGGCCCATGAGTGATATCACGCCTTCATGATTCTTACCCTTGCCAAGATATGAACACACCTCGCAGCTAGGATTACAAGCTGGGCTCCATGTATGCTTACTTGGAGTAGTCGGTTATAAGAATCTCCTACTGTTCCATGATTTTCTACACATGTTCATTTTTATGCTTTATGATATTATGAATTATGATATTTGGATCGATATATACTTTATGAGATTTTACCTATGATTTCAATCATGTCCAGCTTTGTGATTCAGTTTTGAAAACCTTAAGTCGTTATACTCAATTTATGATTTAAAACTCATGTTTTAGCTTTTATTATTCTCACCATTTTAGAATGTTGTTTTACTATCATATTTTACTTATCCTACATACTCAGTACATTTAAAGTACTGATCTCATACTTTTGTGCTATATCGTCTCATGATATAGGTTCGGTGATAAGTCTCAGCCCCGTCATTAGATTAGCTCTTTGCCCAGTTCAGCCAATTTCAGTTTTGGGTGAGTCCTCATCATTTGAGGACATCAATTTAGCCTTATATTTTTCTTTTATGTCTTTCAGTTTAAGACTTAGCCAAGCTAGTCGAGGGCTTTTCCCAGTAGCTCCCCTCTTGGTTAGAGCCTTTTTATACATTTATGTATACATTCTTAGCGGTGTTGACTTGTAGTCCTATTTATGTTTTATGATATTATAGACTTCCACTCATACATTGTATTATGATTTATTCTGCTTAGCGTATGCTTATGTTATGCATGTACAACAGGTCAAAATTAGGCTAGGGGAACTATTTCCAAAATTTTAGATCCCCTTAGGGTCAAATTCAATCCTTGATCAACTCAAACCTGCTCTTCCAGTCAACAGTTCAAAATTCAAAATTAGTTCCATGAATGTGTTATCCATAAGCTATGAAATCCAATTCAACAATCAAATTTATTTTTATATTGCTTACTAAGTGAAATAATTGATTTTTCAATTTTAGTTTAGTTGTAAATTTCTAAATTTCAACCACATAAATCTCGTTATTTCATAGTTCAATTTTCACATAAAGTTATGTATACTCATAAGTTTAATATAAGGAACCAATACCTCAAATATGGGGTTGAAACTCTATGTTTTCATGATACAAGATCAAGAGATTCTTGCTCAAAATCTCAAGGCTTCATCTTAAAATCACTATTAGAATTTCAAAGTAGTTTTATACTGCTATAGATCCTGTTTCCCGATCGTTATAAGAGGTCTCACATTCATGATTCAATGATTACCCTAACCTGCTCGAATATGATCAACACCTTACAATCGCATAAGAGGCTTGAATCGGGGTTGACTTAACCTTCCACTTCACAGTTATGATCCCTTATCCCATGATCACAAGGAACAACTTTCCCATGTTCGTGATTGCAAAAACTACACTAACATTAAAAAATCTACAATGTCAGCTAATCCTGAAATGAAGCCGAAATGCCCTCGAGCCCCTTCCAAATCAAGCATACCGATAAGTCAAAGGACATTATATATACCAATACAAAGCCTCATATTAGCAATGACATATACACACTGAAAGAGAGGGGTTGGATTATTAGATTCTTCCTCACTAAACCTAACATTACTCCTTGAATGGGTCTAAAATTATACCTAGGTTCTCAAACAACTATAGGTATCTATCCTAGATTCTTGATCCACCTCCCAAGTAACTTCCTTTCTTGGATGGTTCCTTCACAATACTTTGATTGAATGAATATTTAACTGCAGTTAAAGGACATATTTCCCAAAATAGCTATAGTGTCTCCTCATAGGCTAATTTTCTTATGAAGTTGAACTAACTCATTATTGATGACCTATACAATATGGCTTATTTCTTGGGAATACTTCCAAAGCATAAAAACATGAGATTTGTTTTGCACTCCCTATAAAGCCAGTGGTAAGGAAAATCTATGGGCTACCTCTCTAATCCTTTTCAGGATCTCAAATGGTCCAATATGTTGTGTCACACCTTAAACCTTCGCCTGGACAAGACCAACACTTGTTGCCTTAACTTATTCAAGAGAACCAACTAATATGACTTTAATTGAGAAAAGGATAAAATATATTCATAAATAAAGTCTATTAAAGAGAGATCTCATTCATAAATATTGCCTTTTAGTTCAAAACATCAAATCATAAGAATCCATTAAATAGGAAAGAAAAAATTAATAGCGTGTAGAATTTAAAAATCTAAACTCATCTATATATGAAGCCTCAAGTATATCATGAATATAATATCTTATCGAGATAAGGTGTAATACCCCAAAAGTTCCTAAGAAATAGACGAGAGAATTAGAAATGAGTTATGTAGAAAATTTTGCATTTTTTCACCAGAATGACTCGTGGTAAGAGTCGTGATGAGAAGTGATGGGTCGTGGTCTCTGTGGTGGAATTCTGAAGTTTGGTGTCCAGACCACGAATCACACCACGAGTCGTGATGCGTGGGTACGACTCATGGTCAAGAGTCGTGATGAGTTTCTTGTGCTGCCGGGGGTATAGTGTAACGGATCATGGTACGAATCATTGTAGGTAACAATGAGTCATGAAGGTAGTCATTGTTAGGATTTGGCAGGTGGAGGGGGTGATGTTACGACTGACAGTATGACTCTACCACAAGTCATGATATCAAATCGTGATGAGACTCAAAAATGTTGTAGAGAGAAGCAGTGGTGACCACGAGAGGTAACAACGAATTGTTACTTCCTGGTATGACTCGTAGTGAGAATCGTGACGACTGGCAGTTTCCATTTCCAAATTTTTTATTAAAGTCATTCTCATAATTCCTAAGCACCTAAGTCCTAAACTACATTATTTTAAGCTATGTTAGGAGGATTGTAAAAGGGTTTTAACCTATCCTAATTCGTTCAACTCCCATGCATACAAGATTAGAAGTTTCACTTTGAAGATCAAGCTTGAAATCCTCCAATTCTCCTCTAAATCTCTTGGGATTTCAATGTCAAGTTAAGAATCAGTTTACCCAGGTATGTAGGGCTATGAATGAGAGTTCGTTTCACTCTCATGTTCAAAATTTTCCTCAATTCCATAAATTTATGTTCTAGATCAAGTTCATGATCTTATGGGGCTTATTCCTAATTCTATGAAATTCTCTATGATTTATCTATGTGTCAATTCCCTTCATGTTTCAAATCATGTTTTAAGATATATAAGTAGATTTTATACCTTTTTTGATTATTATTTCATGGTTTTCATATTTCCAATTTATGCCCAATTATGCAAGTTTCATGAAAAGTCAGGTTTATGATTCTATTATGATTTTGATTCTCCTAAGCCCTAAATTATGATTTATGATTTATGATATGATTCCCTACAAGTACTATTCATGAATTTTATGAATTTCAAGTATGGTGATTTTCTCAAGCATGTATGTTCTTCATGATTTATTAGATTATGATTTTGGCCGACTCACAGGCCCTATTTTATGGCTAATCATGTATTTCAAGTATGAACAAGTATGTTATTATTTATCTATCCATAAACTACATGTACAACTTCACGATTACTATATGAGCCTTCGTGTGTATGTTTTTGGGAGCTATGTCTAGCACCGAGTAGGCCCGACGTTCAGGTAAACTCCATGGTCTTAGAACTATGCGCCAACGTAGGTTTATATTCATGGTCTCTAGGTGGGTCCCTACTAGTGATATCACGCCATTTACGTCCTTGGCCTGGCAAGCCTAGGACGGCTCTTCCCACTTGAGCAAGATAGTTGGGGCATCATTTATGAAGGGCGTACATGCGCACTTCATATACATATTTTGCCCATACTTTACTATGTTTTGAGAACAAATTTATGTGTGTTTGCATGTATTTATGTTATATATTGGTGAAAAGAGATAACGTATGTGATTAGATGCTTTTAGGGATAAAAATGATGGATTTGAATGTATTTGAGGCTTATGGTATAAATATGAGGAAGTTGGAATGAATAACACAAAGAGCAAGGAATATCGCACTACACAGCACTACTGCGACCAGATGCACGAGGCACTGGCCTTGCTGTGCTACCAGATGCGCGACACGACCCTTGTGCTGCGCGAGGAGTCTGTCTCCTTGCACGATGCGGTGCATAAGCTGTGCGATGACATGCGTGAGGCGCAGCCTTTCCAGCGCTACAACAGGTGCGAGGCACCCTTCCACCTGCGCGATGCGGCAAGGGGTTAAGACGGAACAAGAAAATCCCACTTCTACTAGGAAAAGGAACTTTAAGTCCCAAGTCAAATTCATCAAGGAATAAGAAAAACATAAATCTACTACTATAAATACCCTTTTAGTTTCATGTAATAGCCAAGTTTGGAATTTTGAAAGTATAGAAGATTTAGAGAAGTTGGAAGAGGTCTTGAGTCTTAAATCTTAACACATTTTGAAGACATAAGTTTAGAGTTACGATTGTGACGTTTAATTTCATATTTCAAGAAAAGTGTTGAATCATTCTTCCTTAGTTTTGCATTATTCAAGTGAAGTTTCTTCCTAATATCATTGTAAGTATTATTTTGAGATTTTGTCTATGGATGCTATGAATTAACTTATAATTATGATAGGCTAAAACTTCCACAACTAGGTTTGTGGGGACCATGATGAATTAACACACATAGGTGAAATCTTAGTGATTCTTGAACGGGGTTTATGCATGTATTGTTTTTCCCTTCATTTTAATTATTCTTAACGGTTGCAAATGTTGGAACTTGCCTTATTCTTGCTTACCGGATCAAGGGGGTAGTGAATGGGAAAAGGGATTAACAACGGAGATTTGAGGCTATCAACCCTCATCTAATAACTTGAACTTGTTCGGGAATAACTAATCTGATATCAAGGGTAAGGGTTAGTCAAGTATACACCCATAGACGGACCAAGTTGCATGGTGATAATCATCTAAATAAGGGACCAACCATTTAGGTGAAGTTAACTTACCGATATTGCATGCTAAGCACTGTAATAGATCACTAGTATAAAACGCTTTGTGGTTATGAAGTCATGGAGAACACTCACCCTAGTTAATTGCATCAATTATAAAATCAACCTTCAATTTCTCAATGATATTACTTGTTACTCTCGCAAATTCCCCCCTTTAGCAAATAATTAACTAAAAAGCTTAAGCACTAGAGTTTTCCATATCCTTCCATATTCCCCGTGGGATCGACCCCAACCTTTGTTCGGTTTTATATTTGACATCGACCGCTTCATACTTTGTTAAGAAGTGTGAATTTGAGAAAGATCAATCATGTAAGCTCTATCATGATGGTGTCGGTTAAGACGAGTCCTCCATTGTTATTCATGATTTATGCATTGTCATGTTTATGATACTTTGTCTCAAGTTATGTTTCAAGGTTTGTCTTATGATTATGAATACGACTAGATTACGAATAGTTCTGAAACCTTGAGCCTCATGTTTATTTTACGACTATCATTTCATGTTTTGAACTATCCTATTCTTATGAACTCTTATGTAATTTGATTAGTCCGTTTTATTTACCTTTCATACTCAGTACATTTCAAGTACAACTGTATACTCTATGCTGTATCGTTTCATGATACAGGCTCAGATGTTCAGAGTCAGTCTCTCCACTAGCCGGTCATTTGAGTTCAGTTCAGCCAGTTGTTGGTGAGTCCTCATACTTCGAGGACCTTCAGTTAGTTGTGTTATTTCTATTTTCAGTTTTGGACTATTAGTGAGCTAGTTGGGGTATTGTCCCATCAACTCATTAGTATGTAGAGGCTTTTCAGACATAGTGTTGTATTATGTTTCAAATTCAGTGTTATGTATTTCCATTGTTCAAATGTTTAATATTCAGACTTCCGCTATTTTAGAATTCAGCTTTTCCACCCTGATTATGTTGAGTTAGTTACCATGTCATGCCATGGGTCGACTTGGAGCAATTTATGGTTCTAGGTTTTGTGTCTAGATCTGGGCCTATGTTTGGGTCGTGACAAACTTGGTATCAGAGCCATGGTTCAGTGTTTCCTAGGGTGTCTGAAAGCCGCAGTAAGTAAGGTCTTTTTTATGGGTGTGAAGCGCGTCACACTTATGATGAAGAGGTTACAAAGAGTTTTAGGAAATTTTCCTTCTCTCATGATCTATGTTGTGCGATAAGGTATCTCTCTATCCTTCTAAATCGTACTATACATATTTGCAGAATCATGCCTCCACACCGATAACGGAAGAAGGAATGGCAACGGAAATGGGAATGGCCATGAGAATGGCAATGGAGATGGACAACATCAAGCCTCATCAGCCCAGAGGATTATGTGCTTGAGCAGGATGCCCATGCTGAGTTTAAGGTAGCCATCCAAATATTGGCACAACAATTGACTGCTTAGGTCAACCAGTAAGCAGTAGCTCATATTCCTCAGAATGGGAACACAGCGGCAGTTAGGTTCAGAGATTTACTCAGGATGAATTCCCTTGAGTTTCTTGGGTCGAGAGTGGACGAGGACCAATATGAGTTCATTGAGGAGATTCAAAAGATAACCCAGATCATGGGGGTGATGGAGGAGGAGAGTGCAGACCTAGCCTCTTACCAGTTGAAAGGGGTTTCCCATATTTGGTACAGACAGTGGAAGGATGGCCGAGGAGTTAGAGCGAGTCCTATTGGTTGGGATGAATTTCTCACCGCATTCTTGGGCAAATTTTTTCCCTGGGAGATGAGGGAAATCAAGGTAGCTGAGTTTGTGAATTTGAAATAGAACAATATGACAGTTCAAGAGTATGCTTTAGAGTTCACCTATTTGTCTTGGTACGCGCCGGGGATGGTGGTCGATCAGAGAGCTCGGGTGAGCAAATTTGTGAATGGGTTAGCGGACTACTTGGTCAAGGATTGCAGGACCACTATGCTATATCAGGACATTGACTTCACCCGATTGGTTTTGTTTGCCCAGCAGATGGAGGTAGTGCATTTGAGGGAAAGGGAGAGATAGAGGCCAAGAGGTCCAGGACAGATAGTTTTTGGTTCTTCCAGTAGAGATCGGGTGGTGGACATCATTAGCGGTCCCTCCAGAGCTCTTCGGCCTAAGCACCGTCATCAGCCAGTGTTCCATCCAGATGTCGGGGTGATCAGAGGAGCAAGGCATTAGTTTCGAGGGGACAGAGGAACAAGTCAATAGAGCGCACCTTTCCAGTCTGCGGAAAATGTCGTAAGAACCACGTAGGAGAGTTCTTAGTCGAATCAAATATTTACTTCAGGTGTGGGAAATCCAGGCATATACGCGGGGAGTGCCTTTTGGCTAGGCAGGGCGATGGCAGGGGTTGTACTCAGGCTACCAGTTCAGTAGCGGCTCCAACAGCATATCCTCCTCGATAGGGTGCATCTACTAGTGAAGGTGGTGGTTAGCACCAGAACAGGTTTTATGCCCTAGCATCTCGACAGGAGTAGGAGGTCTCCCCAAATTTAGTCACTAGTATGTTATGAGTATTCCATGTTGATGTTTAGGCATTGTTATACCCAGGGGATACTTTATCTCTTATGACGCCCTATGTTGCTAGTAGTTTCGAAGTTAGTCCCCATATCCTATCAAAACCTTTATTAGTCTCTACTCTAATTGGTGATTCGATTATAACTCGACGGGTATACAGAAATTACCCTATCATAGTCCTTCAGAAAGTCACCTCAACAGTTTTGGTAGATTTAGACATGATAGATTTTGATGCTATCTTTAGCATGGATTGGTTGCATGCATATATGCCTCCGTAAATTGTAGAACCCGTGCGGTAGAGTTCCAATTTTTGGGTGAGCCAGTCCTAGAGTGGAAGGGTAGCTCAGCTGTGCCTGTAGGTCTCTTTATTTCTTATCTTAAGGCCAACAAGATGATTTTTAAGGGTTTTGTTTACCATCTAGTTCGGGTTAAGGATGCTATGTTTGAGATCACGACTCTCTAGTCAATTCCTGTAGTGTGTGAGTACCTAGAGGTGTTCCCAGATGATCTACCCGAAGTCCCTCCCGAGCGGGAGATTGACTTTGACATTGACCTTCTTCCCGATACGCAGTCCATATCTATTCCCCCGTATAAAATGGCTCCAGCTGAACTAATGGAGTTGAAAGAGCAGTTGAAGGATCTCTTAGACAAGGGTTTCATAAGACCTTGCAAATCCCCATGGGGTGCACCAGTTCTCTTTGCTCGAAAGAAGGATGGTTCTCTTCGTATGTGCATTGACTATCAGTATAACAAGGTTACCATCAAGAACAAGTATCCTCTTCCTAGAATTGATAATTTGTTTGACCAACTTCATAGTGTTAAGTTCTTCTCAAAGATAGACCTCAGGTTCGGTTATCACCAACTCAGAGTTAGAGAGAGTGACATTCCGAAGACAGCCTTCAAGACTTAGTATGGTCAGTACGAGTTTGTGGTTATCTCTTTTGGACTAATAAATGCTCCTGCAGCTATTATGGATTGTATGAACAAGGTGTTCAAGCCATATTTGGATATGTTCATGATTGTCGTCATATATGAAATCCTCATATACTCTAGGAGCGAGAAGGAGCATGTCGCTCATTTGAGGATTGTGCTACAGACTCTCAAATATCGCCAGCTATTTGCTAAATTCAGCAAGTGTGAGTTTTTGTTGGACTCTGTAGCATTTTTGGGTCATGTTGTGTCAAGTGAGGGTGTACTGGTGGATTCTCAAAAGATAGAATTGGTGAAGAATTTTTCTAGAGCAATTAACCCTTCAGATATCAGGAGTTTATTGGGTTTAGCTGGTTACTACATAAGGTTTGTTGAGGAATTTTCGTCCATTACAACACCCTTGACTAAGTTGACCCAGAAGAAAGTCAAATTTCAGTGGTCGGACGCATGTAAGAAGAGTTTTCAAGAATTAAAGACTCGACTCACTTCAGCCCTAGTATTGACCTTACCCAATGGTACAGATGGATTTATAGTGTACTGTGATGCCTCTAGGGTTGGACTTGGCTGTGTGTTCATGCAGCATGGAAAAGTCATTGTGTATGCCTCTAGACAGCTTAAGACTCATGAGAAGAATTACCCGACGCATGACCTGGAATTGGCAGTAGTGGTATTTACATTGAAGATTTGGAGGCACTATTTGTACAGACAACATATAGATGTGTTCACGGACCACAAGAGTCTTCAGTACGTGTTTACTCATAAGGACCTAAATCGGCGACAATGGAGGTGGTTAGAGCTTCAAAAGGGTTATGACATAAGTGTCCTTTATCATCCAGGCAATGACAATGTAGTGGTGGATGCTCGTAGCAGGTTATCCATGGAGAGTGTTTCTCATGTGGAGGATGGAAGGAAAGAGTTGGTGAAGGATGTGCATCAGCTTGCATGGTAAGGAGTTCGTCTTGTTGATTCAACATATTGTGGTTTCATGGTTCAGAATGGTTCAGAATCCTCTTTGGTGACTAAAGTCAAGGTAGGAAAGATGAGGATCTGGTTTTAGTAAAGTTGAATGAAGCAGTTTAGAAACTAAAGGTAGAGGTCTTCTCCTAGGGGAGATAGTGTACTTAGTTATCAGGGTCATTTGTGTGTTGCGGGTATTGATGACTTGAGGGATCAGATATTGCATGAGGCTCATTGCTCCAATATTCTATACATCTAGGTACCACTAAGATGTACCATGACCTACAGAAAGTCTGTTGGTGGAACGACATGTAGAAGGACATTGCAGAGTTTGTGGCTAAATGTTCGAATTGTCAGCAAGTGAAAGTGGAGCATCAAAGACCTGGAAGTGTGATACAGGACATCAATATCCCCACCTGGAAGTGGTAAGATATCAATATGGACTTCATCATAAGGCTTCCCCGTACACGTTGACAGTATGGCTCTATTTGGGTGGTGGTAGACAGGCTGACTAAGGAAGCTCATTTTCTACCGGTCAAAACTACCGACTCAGTAGAAGATTATGCCAAATTATACATTTAGGAGTTAGTTAGATTGCATGGAGTTCCCTATTCCATCATTTCATATAGAGGTACCTAGTTACCTTGCAATTTTGGAAGTCATTTCAAAAGGGACTTTGTACCCAGGTCAAGCTTAGTACAGCTTTTCACCCGCAGATAGATGGTCAGGCTGAGCAGACCATTCAGAATCTTGAGAATATGTTTATGGCATGTTTGATTGACTTCAAAGGTAGTTTGGATGACCATTTACCTCTTATTGAGTTTGCTTATAACAATAGTTATCACTTGAGTATTTAGATGGCTCTATTTGAGGCTCTTTATGGGCGGAGATGTAGATAGCATATTGGTTGATTTGAAGTAGGTGAAGCTACATTGATAGGGCAAGATTTAGTTCATGAGGATATGGAGAAAGTTTAGCTTATAAGGGAAAGGATGAAAATAGCTCAAAGTCATCAAAAGTCCTATGTAGATGTGAGGAGGAGAGAACTTGAGTTTTAAGTTGAGGATTGGGTGTTTCTGAAGGTGTCTCCCATGATGAGAGTGATGACATTCAGAAAGAAAGGGAAGCTTAGTCCTTGCAATGTTGACCCGAACAAGATTGTGAGATGTGTTGGTAAGGTGTCCTATGAGTTGGAGTTTCCCTCAGAGTTGGCTTAAGTACATCTAGTTTTCCTTGTTTTGCTCTTGAGGAAGTGCATTGGTGACCCGTCTTTGGTTGTTCCTGTAGAGAGCGTAAGTGTGAAGGATAGCCTTAGCTATGAGGAGGTACCAGTTGAGATCCTTGATTGTCAGGTTCGGAAGTTGAGGAACAAAGTGGTAGCTTCAGTAAAGGTTTTGGGGAGGAATTAGCATGTTGAGGGAGCTAGGTGGAAAGTTGAAGCAGATATGATAGCTAAATACTCGCACCTTTTCCCTTCCGGCTCCATTCCAGCTTGAGGTTCTGGTATGTCAGTGCATATATGTGTGATTCATGAGTTCAGTTCAGTCAAGTGTTTCAGTCTGGAGTCAAGCACTCCATCAGTTTTCAGCTTTAGGTGTTCAGTATTTGGGATGGCAGATCCATTTCCCAGTTATTCAGTGTATTTACCCACATTTGAGGATGAGTGTTCTCAAGGGGGAGATATTGTAATACTCCAAAAGTTCCTAAAAATATATGAAAGAATTAGAAATGAGTTTTGTAGAAAAATCAATTTCGCACCGGTCGTGGTCTCAGTCATGGTGGAATTCTGAAGTTTGGTGTCCAGACCACGAGTTACACAATGAGTCATGATGTATGGGTACAACTCGTGGTCAGGAGTCGTGGTAAATTTCTTGTGGTGCCGGGGGTATGGTGTAACAAATCATGGTACGACTTATTGTAGGTAACAACGAGTTGTGATAATAGTGGTTGTTAGGAATTGGCAAGTGAAGGGGGGTGATGTTACGACTGACAGTACGACTCGTGGTAAGACACCATGAGTCGTGATATGAAATCGGGATAAGACTTAGAAATGCTGCAGAGAGAAGCAGTGGTGACCACGAGAGCTAAGCACGAGTCGTTACCTCCTGGTACGACTCGTGGTGAGAGTCATGACGACTGGCAGTTCCCATTTTTCAAATTTTTCATTAAGGGCATTCTCATAATTTCTAAGATCCTAAGTCCTAAACTACATCGTTTTAAGCTCTGTAGGAGGATTTTAAGAGGGTTTAACCTATTCTAATTATATCAACTCCCATGCATGCAAGAGTAGAAGTTTTCCTTTGAAGATCAAGCTTGAAACCCTCCATTTCTCCTCCAAATCTCTTGGGCTTTCAAACTCAAGTTAAGAAATAGTTTACCCAGGCATGTAGGGATATGAAGTAGAATTCCTTTCACTCTCATGCTCAAAATTCTCGTCAATTCTGTAAATTCTAGTCCTAGATCAAGTTCATGATCTTATGAGGCTTGTTCCTAATTTTATGAAATTCTCTATGATTTATCTATGGGTCAATTCTCTTCATATTTCAAATCATGTTTTAAGATCATGGGTAGATTTTATACCTATTTTGATTATTAATTCATGGTTTAAAAATTTAACCAATTTATTCCCAATTATTCAAGTTTCATGTAAAGTCAAGTTTATAATTTTATTATGATTTTGATTCTCCTAAGCCCTAAATTATGATTTATGATTTATGATATGATTCCCTGCAAGTACTCTTCATGAATTTCAAGTATGGTGATTTTCTCAACCATGCATGTTCTTCATGATTTATTAAACTATGATTTTGGCCGACTCACAGGCCTTATTTCTTGGCTAATCTTGTATTTCAAGTATGATCAACTATGTTATGATTTATCTATACATGAACTACATGTATGACTTCACAATTACTATATGAGCCTTCATGTGCATGTTTTTAGGAGCCGTGTTTAGCACCGAGTCGGTTCTGCATTCAGGTAAACTCCGTGGTCTCAAAACTACGCACCAACATAGGTTTATATTCATGGACTCTAGGTGTGTCCCTACTAGTGATATCACGCTATTTATGCCCTTGGCCTAGCAAGCCTGGGATGGCTCTACCTACTTGAGCGAGATAGTTGGGGCATCATGTAAGCTCTATCATGATGGTGTCAGTTAAGACGATTCCTCCCATTGTTCCTCATGATTTATGAATTGTCATGTTTATGACACTTTAGCTCATGTTATGTTTTACAAGTTTCTCTTATGATTATGAATACGACTAGATTATGAATAGTTCTGAAAACCTTGAGCCTCATGTTTATGTTATGACTATCATTTCATTTGACTGTCCTATTCTTATGAACTCTTATGTATTTTTATTAATCCGTTTTATTTACCTTGCATACTCAGTACATTCCAAGTACTGACCGTATACTCTATGTTGTATCGTTTCATGATACAGGATCAGACCTTCAGGGTTAGTCACTCCGCTAGTCAGTCATCAGAGTTTAGTTCAGCCAGCTAATGGTGAGTCCTCATCCTTCGATGACCTTCAATTAGTTGTGTTGTTTCTATTATTAGTTTTAGACTGTTAGTGAGCTAGTTGGGGTCTTGTACCATCAACTCGTCAATATGTAGAGGCTTTTTAGATATAGTGTTTTATTCAGTTTTTGACTCAGCGTTATGTATTTCTGTTGTTCAAATGCTTAATATTCAGACTTCTGCTATTGAGAATTCAGTTTTTCCACCTTGATTATGTTGAGTTAGTTATCATGTTTATTCCATGGTCGACTTGAATCCTTTTATGGTTCTAGGTTCCGTGTCTAGATTCGGGCCTATGTTCGGATTTTGACGTAAGGCCTCGGTATACCCATAACAAAGAAAAAATGAAATAAAGACTACGCTCCAAGATAAAGTGTGGCTCACGAATAGTTGATAATGCAGAACCAACATGGTGCCCTTTCATCTTGAGTGTCTAAACCTGAATCGTGAAATGTTGTATCCCTAATAAAAGGGAGGTAAGTACATGTGGAATAGTATTCGTATGTAAAATGGCATGGAATGAAAACATCAATAAGACATGGAAAGGAATCAAAATTATTCAATCCTTAGGTTGACCTTAACATTGCATATTTAAATCATAAGAGTTCATTATGGTAGTTTCTTAGTTTTATTGACATATCCACCATGTGAGCACATATGGTACAATCTCTTTCAGTTCAGCTAAGTTGTTCGTACCTTATCAGGGTATGAGACATACATATCATAAGCTACCATTTGGATTTACATAATATCCACAAGGGAAAAACAAAGAAGAATAACCAAAAAGTTTGTTACGACCCTTATCCTACATTGGCAGACGTACTTTAGGATGATTTTGATAGGACTAACACCTTCTTAGTTATCGATAATACTCCCAATATTTATGTGATAAAATATTAGCTCAAGGGCTCGTAATTATAGTTAATTTAATAATTATGTTCATCGTAAAATCATAAATTTATCTTGTTTCAAGAAAAGCATAATTTATGATTTATCGTATCTTTATGGTGAAAGTAATGAAATTCATAGAATAGGATTGTCAATACAATTTAGATATATCACAAGGGATTTATGATACTCATAACGGATTAACAATAACAATACATATGTGTTTTCTTATTTGAACCMCAACAGTCTCACAAAGGATAATTTGTAATGTGTGAAGAAATGTAATACGAGAAAGAATAATAATATTTTTGCATGGAGATATTATCCTTACATACCTTAATTTCTCCAATACAATACAATAAAAATATGATTTTTGAAGAATAACAACAAAAATCCTTGCTTAAACCTTTGAGAAGGATTTCCTTGAAAACTCTAGGATTGTAGTGTAAAGTCCCATTAAGAATTCATAAATAGTGATTTGGGACATCTAGATATACTTAAAAACACATGGGAGGAACCTACCTTGGTGTGGGTAGTTGAGAAGAGGAGAGAAAATCGACTTAGGGCTTGTGAGAATGAAAATAGCATGAAACTTTTGGAGAAGGACGGTATTTATAGAATCCCATTAGCCTGTTCTGCTGGACCACTCTGCGGCTGCATAATGCTCTGCATATCAAAATAGTAGCTCCCTTTCGAAGGCATTGGTCTGTGTTTAAATATGCGGACCACATAATCTGATTTGTGGCCACATTTAAACACATTGTGGACAAGTGATTAGTCTTCGACAGTGTTGATCTATGGAACATTATGCAAATTGCATATCACATTTTGCGGCTGAATATTAGTCCACAAACCAGAATAGTGTACGTGGGACTTTTAACTCATTTTATTTTGACGTGCAACATATATACAGACTGCATATGTCCTTCAGCGGCCACATATTACTTTGTGTATTGACATCTGGAGTATCTCTCACTACTACTAACTCCTTACCTCCTTGTACACTTATATACTTGCTTAAATATTAACTTCCGCACTTGTGAAACACTAATGCGTTAGGATTTAACAACATATTTATACTCTTTTTAATATATTTTTGCATGCTTTTAAGTAGTATTATAGGTGAATTCTAAATCTATTATGGAGTTTTCGGAATCTAGAGAAATTTGAAGAAAGCTGCAAAAGCTAGGAAAAATCTACTGCAAATAAGCAATATATGGACCGCAGATTGATTCTACGGTCCGTCCGTTTGTTAATTCGCGGATGAACTTCAGAAAAACATGCATTGAGAAGGAAAAATTGACTAAGTATGAGAGAAGTACCATGCCAGTAATGGGCCGTAAAATCCACCTACGAATTGTAAATGGACACTATAAGTCAGAATCAGAGATGTTGTGACTTAGAGTTCAGCAAACAAAATGTAGATATGGGCCGCAAGTCAAAATATGGACAGCAGAATGAAGTACCGTAGAGGATGCAAGAGGCTAGAAGAAATCTACAAAGAAATTCTATGGACCATATGTTGATTTTATGGTCTGAAGATCATTTACAACTTCTGATAGTTAAGAAGAGCAGACCATCTATGATTACATTTTATGTACCGTAAATCATTTCTTTGATCTGTAAGTGACGCCTGGGCAGTTCAAAGTAGAAGTTGGATTTGAATTCCTAACATAATATAAATAGATTTTGTAGGTCTTTTTCAAGAAGTTGTTGAATGATATTTTCAAAAACAATTTGTAGAAGTTGTTAGACGTAAATTCTTGCAAATTTTTTGAGATTAATTTGGTGTTCTTGAATTAGCAAACTCTCAAGTATTGTGAATATTTTTATGAGTTATTCAATCCTTTGATTTTCTTATATAATTATGAGTAACTAAAATCTTCTACTAAAGTTGTGAACCCAATAGGATTGTCGAAACCTAGGAATCTCATCTTGAATGCCGATAGTAAATTTAAATTTATTTAATTAATTTACATTTTTCATCTAGGGTTGGTGGTTGCGAATAACAATTCATGCCAATTGATTCTAATTATACTTGAAAAGGTTAATTAGGGTTTTAAAGGATTAATTAACAAGATTCATGGTGCTAACCTTATTTAATAAATTGTCATAGGAATAAGTTGAATTTACTTGACAGAAAATAATCAATTGTATTGAACTCTGATTTATTTGGAAGAATTGATTAAGAAAAGCATTGCTTAACTATTGGGAAACATTAAGTGATCTTTTAGAGATTATTTTCATATGAATAGAAAGTTGCTCTCGGTGTCTTGATTGAGAAACGTAGGTGAAGCAGCCAGAAATGGGATCACAACCTTGGTTCTTTAAATTGATCGATTACAAACATACCTTCTACATAGAAATTAGTTTAAATACAAAATATTTCAACTTTCATGGAATAAAATCTCTAGATAAATTATATATTTACTCATTCTAGTAATATTTTCATGCCTATTCTCTCTGGGATTGGACTCCAACCTTGTTGGGTTACTATATCTACATACAACCATTTCACATCATTTTAGGTGTAAATTTGAGCCTATCAAATTTTTGTACCATTGCTGTGGAATAGATTTTGAAATTACTATGTTATAAATATTTTTGATTTTAGCCTTGATCTATTCCATCACACTTTGTTTGCTTTGATGTGAACCAGGGTGATAATGGCTGCTTTTCCACCCCTTGAGGTTTAGAATGTATTTGCAGAGGTGAACGCTAATAATGACTATGTGAGTGCTATTGTGCTTCCATGCATTAATTCTACCATATTCAAAATTGATTGGAGCATATATACAATGTTGAAGGCCGATGATTAGTTTTATAACTCACTGATCAGGACTTGCACCAGCACCTGAAGAACATTCTTGAGGTGTGCAAGATGCACAAGAAGACCAATGTGTTAAATGATGTTATTCATAAGACGGTCTTTAAATATACACTTGTTGGAGAAGCCAGAGATTGGCTCCATCGTATTCCACCAAACTTTATCCACACTTCGTCAGAGTTGGTGAATGTATTCTTGAAAAAGTGGTTTCCCCCAAACAAGAAGACCAAGCAGAGGATAATATTTTCCACTTCAGGTAGATACAGGGAAATAGTTGTTTTAGGCTTGGGAGAGATTCAAATAATATATTCTCAGAGCTCCCACACACGGGTTCCCTGATAACATTCTTCTAGAGAAGTTCTATACTGGGTTAGACCCTCTGACCCAATAGGTGTCAAACAATGCGACAGGTGGCTATTTCATGGACAAGACTTATAACTGCATCGCCACCATTTTGGATAGAATAACCAAGCACAATTAGGCTTGGCATGCTGAAAGCGGTAGTAGGGGTGTCACTATTGGTGCCCTATCTATGAACCATTATATAAAGGAGAACCAGGAGCGGTACCTAATGATGGAAACCAAGACTACCGATATTGCTTTTCTCACAAAGAGATTGACAGAGAGTGAGCTGAAGAAGGTCAATGCGGTTGATGATATGCACGGTTGCCCTCATCAGTTTCAAGGCTAATAATATAAAGACCAACCTCCTGCACAATTAAAGATGCAACTATATTAACAATGCACAAGGAGGATATCAGAGACCAATTTATCAGAATCAGAACTAATACTTTCAACCCTTCAATTATTGGAATCAATAAAGATCGTAGTCGCAAGGCCAAGATAACCAATGAGGTAGGAATGCGTACGGTTTCCGAATTAGAATTGGCAAAACAACAATTAGCAATAAAACGTCCAATCCTTATGTCCATTCGAAGGGCCAAGGGTCTAATTCTCATAATTGGAGAGAAGGGCCTTCTCAGGATCAGGGAAGCTTTAAGTAGAAAATATATTGGAAAGAGTGTTGCAGAATTAATATAAAGCAGATATAACTCTTAAGAGCATGTCCAAGATTGTAATCTCCTATACAATATCTATTCAAAAACTGGAGTAGCAAATGAGAGACTTGTCTCGGGAGTAGAAATAGAAGTAGAAGGGGCATTATCTAGTGGTGTTGCTGCTAATCCTAAAGGAAATGGGGAGGACAAAATGCATATTGTATGGCTATTACTACTTAGAGTGGTGAAGTGCTAGGCTTGGAAGTTGACTATTTTATTCATGAGAAAGTTGCTGAGGAAGATGAGGTAGAGCATGGTGATAGTTTGAAGAATGAGGAGACTGTGGTAGGTAAATCAGATAAAGAGAAGTTCAAGGAAGAGGTAGTAGAGGTTCCAAACCATTGCCACCAATCCCAAAGACTGCTCCACCATTTCCACAGAGGTTGATAAAGAAGGACACATATGCAAATCTCGAGAAATATCTTGATACGTTGAAGCACGTGCCTTTGAGCACCCCCTTCATAGATGCATTCAAAGAGATGCCAAATTTTGCAAAATACTTCAAAGAGCTTGTCACAAAGAATAGAGCACTAAAGAATGAGTTGGTCACATTTATTATACAAAGTTAGTGCTATTATTTCAGGCACTTTAGTGGAGAAGAAGGGTGATCCTAGAGCTTTTACTATTCCATGCACTATTGGGCTATAAGATTTTTCTAGAGCCTTGTGCGAAATGGTGAACTCTTTAAACTATTCCACTTGTTATCTTCAAGAGATTTGAACTTGGCATGCCAAGACCCACTAGTATGTGTTTGCAGATGGCCGACAGATCAATCAAGAAGCCGGTGGGTATTATTGATGATGTACTATTGCAGGTTGGAAAATTCATGCTTCCAGCCGACTTTGTTATTCTGGATTATGCAATTGAAATTGGGATCCCCATTATTTAAGGGAACCCATTTTTTGCTACCAGCAGAGCACTCATGGACTCAAAAAAGAATGAAATTAAATTTCGTGTCAATGATGAAGAGGTCACTTTTATAGCGGGTAAAGGATGAAGCTTCTCAAAGGATATGAGAGAATTTTAGTAATTGATGACATAGATATCGTGGAAGATGTAAAGGACATTTAAGTAGAAGAGGAAATCATGGGTGAAGTTTTGATGCCTATTCTAGTGAACTATGATACAAACAATGACATGAAAGGTTATGTGGAGATGGTTAATTCATTTGAGGGGATTGCGTATTATTCTACAAGCCGAAGAAGCTCTCAATAGATATTGAGAATAGGATGACACCTCCAGCTAAACCATCTATTACGGAGCCACTGAATCTTGAGCTGAAACCTTTGCCAGCTCATCTCAATTACAAGTTCTTGGGAGCTGATGCACTTTACTAGTTATTGTCTCTTCTTTTCTGATAGATGAATAGGTGCAAAAGTTTCTTACGATGCTAAGGACTTACAGAATGTCCATTGGTGGGATTATTGTTGACAAGCATTCCTTTAGGTGTTTGTGAGCACAAGATTTCTATAATACCCCAAAAGTTTCTAAATTAGACCCTAGACATGAAGTAGAAAACCAGCCAAAAACTTGACTTTTCCCTCTAAACGACTCACACCATGAGCCGTGGTGTGAGTCCACGAGTCATGGGAGGCTTGTACTGAGCAGCCTATTTAGACTCTCAACTTTGCAAGTTCCTTCCAAGGACCATGAGTCCAAGTCACGACTCGTTGGTCGGGACCATGAGCCGTGGGTGGAAGTCATGGTTACCCCATTAGTAAATGTCTAGGAACCACGACTCAGGATACAATTCATGATATGTGAGCACAACTAGTAAAAATGAGTTGTGGTGACCAAATCGGTAAAGAGTTCAGGTTAAACCCAGACAGCACGAGCCAAGGCATGACTCATTGTAGGAAATTACGACCCATTTTGACAGTCTGTGGTATGAGTTCCCATAAGTGTTCAACTTGCCCAGTAACCCATGAGTCCAGTCAACGAGTCTTTAGTTGATAACATGACTCATGGTATGATCCATTGGGTCTGGAATTCTAGAATTTTGGATAGTTTCTCCAAGGGTATTTTCATAAGTTCTTATGCTTCTAACTCCTAAACTATTTCATTTTGGATTTTATTAGAGGAATGTTAATGGGTTTTAGTCGACTAACCTCCCACTCCTTCTTATAACATTGAAATTTCAGAGCACAATATGCTCTTAGGCTTTCAAGGAAACTAGGGTTCCTCTTCCCCAAACTCTCAGATTCTCAAGCCAATAGGAAAGAATTCGTCATTCCAGGTATGTGGGATCATCATTAAGGGTTTCTTTTCACCCTTATGCCCAATGCTCAAGCTTTAAACTATATTTTTAGAATGGTTATTTGAATTCATGATTTCTAGGGCTAAAAACTCTTTATGAAAAACTATTGATTTTCGTTTGTTATATTTCCCTCACGATTTCCACATGTATTTTACAGTTGTGTATTGGTTAAATTCTTTGAAAAAATCTCTATTTATCCTTATACTCAAAACTTAGAAAGATTTCTTCAATTTAAGCATATTATCAGAATGATCCATGACATTATGATCTTATGACTTCAAAATCAGTACAACCTGCATGACTAGTTTAGTATTTTAGACTCTTATGTAAACAACATAATTTTTAACTAGTCCATGCAAACTTTTCAAACCTCACTTATAATTATGAGCATGTATATAGTTTTGGGAGTAGTATTTAACACCGAGAAAATGTAGGTTTAGATAATTCAAGTCCTAAAACTACGTGCCACCGTAGGTTAAGGGGTCCTCACCAGTTGAGAGTGTCTCTCTTGCATGAATGGGCTCATGAATGAATTCACACTAG
>JACEIK010006252.1:32925-43663 GCA_018107945.1 Datura stramonium | reverse complement strand
TATATATATATTTCTTTACAGTAATTGTACATGGACCATATTTTCAGCATATATAAATTTACTTTATGACTTACAAACATGTTCAGCTCTATATGAATGTTTTACTTTTGTGTAATTGTGCATCAGCTTATATTTTTCCCAGACATGTTTCTTACTACTCATGATTTCAGATAACTTAAACATTTACTTTTAAATCTAGATTTATTCAGTTATGTGATTATGAATCATTCTAGCTTTCGCTCAATTATTCAGGATATGATTGATGTCATGCTAGTACCATAGGTTAGCTTGGGATCACTTGTGGCTCTAAGTACCGTGTCACATTCAGGGTGTAGACTCGAGTCATGATAATTTCATTGGAGGATATTTGCATCAAATGCGAGACCATGAAAAAATAGTTAAGAAAGAAATCATCAAGTGGTTGGATGTTGGAGTGCCCTATCCCATCTCTGACAATAAATGGGTTAGTCCAGTCAAATGTGTACCTAAGAAAGGAGGAATAATGATAGTGAATAATAAGAAGAATGAGTTTGTATCCACTAGGAATGTCACAAGTTGGAGATTTTGCATGAACCACCGCATGTTGAATGGGTAACTTGCAAGGATCACTTCTCTATGCCCTTCATTGATCAGATGCGGGACCGGATAGTTGGGAGAACATATTATTATTTTCTTAATGGTTAATTAGGGTATAATCAGATTAGCATTGCATTGAAGGACCATGAGAAGACGACTTTCACTTTCCCTTATGGGACTTTTGCTTTCAGTAGAATGCCCTTTGGGTTATGTAATGCTCCAGCTACTTTCCAGTGATGCATGCTTGCTATATTTTCTGAGATGGTTGATGTGTCGGGATTTTATGACACATTTGTACTTATTTTTATAGAGTTTTGCATGCCTTTAAATACTATTATAAGTAAATAATAATAATGTTATTTTTCTAAGTTTCAAGAATCACAATGATTTGGAGCAAAGGTAAAATAATCCATGAAATATGCTACAAAACCATGACATACGAGCCGCAGAAATAATTTGTGATTTGTGTGATGAATCGTGGAGAGTTTTTGATAACATCCAAATTCACTCCTCTTAGTGAGAGACTATAAACAGTTGTTGGAAAAACAAATATATCTGACGATCGGGGTCGAATCCTACAGGGAATAGTAGTTGCTCACACAAGAATTGTCTATCAAATTGAAGTAACTTGCATCAATGTCTCAACAACAATAAAGTAAAACTTGGGAAATCACAACTTGCCAATTGAACTACAAAATTTGCTCATGAAAATGATCTTGGGCTTATTTAAATGCCCAAGTGCTATTTTGTATCTAATTTTAAGTCTTGTTTGTCAAATTAATTAATTACATTCTAATGTGTTTTATGTATATTTGTGTGCCGGAACTAACTAATGTGATTAGCCCATTTTTCTAGGTGAAATACACTAAGAGGGGATAAATTTGATGTTCAATGCACAAGATGAAAGCATGGAGTGAAAGCCAAGAATAAAAAAGTGATGTTACAAGAAGAGAAGGTTGCTGGCCTATGCAGCGTACCACGTCGGCAGGGCTGCGTACTAAGAAACGTGCCACAACAAGGGAATGGCGCACTGAGCGCCATGTCACGACAAGGCATGTGCATGAGAGAGGACCAGCCGAGGCAATGCCTGCACGACCGACAGCGTGTCACGCTGGGCAGGCTGCAGGACCAGCGCCGTGCCATGCTAGGCGACATGCACCAGCTCTCGCACAAGACATGCCATGATGTCGAGTTCCAGTAGGCTTGCGCGAGAGCTCTGTGCCACGGAGGCTGAGCTCGCGATGGGCAGCGTGGCATGGAGGCAGTCCCTCCATGGTCAGAATTTGCAATTTTTCATTTAATATAAATTGAACACTTGGTCATATTTAGGAGATATCACGTATATTTTTCGGGAAAGCAGAGAGGAGCGAAGGGATAAATGAGGAACTTCACCTAGGGTTCAAATTCTTTACTTCTCTTTTAACAATTCTTGTAAGTATTCTAATTCAAACATGTTTTTGAATCATTGTATGAACATGAGTGGCTAAAAGCCTTCTTCTAAGGTTGAGGCCACATGACATGATTGTATTTGAATGAATTCATCTTTGGTTTGAGTTTTCTTTGTTGTCTTGTCGTGCATTCTTGTAATTATTGTTTTAATGGTTGATCCTATTTAAATGCATTTGTTAAGCTTAGGAAAAAGCTTGAAAGAGTAACCCTAGGTTATAACTAAAACAACAAGGAGCAAGTTCTTGTCTTCAAGATAGGATTCGCGGTTAGGATAACAATATACCTAATTCGCCTTGCTTGGTTAATTAAACGGGGAGATAGCTAGACACTTAGGATTAAATTATCACATCACCACTCTCAGATGTAGTTGTGAAGTTAATTCTAGGTAAAATGGTTAGAGGTACGAGAGTCCATAACCAAGGGCATAAAGCCTGTAAACAACATCCATAGTGTTAATTTCCCACTAATTAGGACGTCACATCCACGCTCAATGATGTAGGTGTGAGACTAGTTTTTTCTGTTTAGAGGCTCGCAAGACCATGAACATTTCATATTACTTCTGGGAGACAACAAATGAATTGCATATACTTGAACAAGTGAATTTTAGCATTGTATGATTGTCAGGCCTTAACTCTAGATGTCTCTCATTATTGTTATCCAAATTAGTTGTGATCACCTATAGATTTAGATAAAACATTCAAAATCTCAAAGACTGACACTTGTGAAAATTAATTTAAAATTTGAATATGAATATTCGCTGAAATAGATTAGTCCCTGTGGGTTCGACATCCGGCTCTTCAGAGTCACTATATTACTTGTACAACCTCGTACGCTGGAGCGCAAACTAGTTTTTGGCATCATTGCAAGGGATTGGCAACTTTTGGTGAATTTTTAGTTTTTGTGTAATTTTTTTCTTAAGTGTTGAAAATCTTGGTCTTAGTCTATTCCATTGCAGGTAACAGATTTGTCCTTGCAGCACTGGCAAGGATTAGAGAATTGATGGACCCATTACTAGAAATAAGCAATACTTTCGTTTCCACCGGAGTGTCAATTGATTATGTCAGACTTACCCTCTTCCCATTTTCACTTTTGAGAGACGCGACGAGGTGGTTGAAGGCAGAGCCACCAAATTCCATCAAATCTTGGGACGACCTAGCAAGGAAGTTCCTAATGATATTCTTTCCCTCTGGCAAGACTTCAAAGCTCATAAGTGAGATCCTTAGTTTCAAGAAGAGGCCTGAGGAGAACTTATACTTGGATTGGGAGAGGTTCAAGTCTTTGTTGAGAGACTGCCCCCATCGTTAGCAGTCAAATGAGGTGTTAGCCCACAACATTGTGGAAAGTCTAGGCCCACATGCAAAAATCTTACTAGACTCTGCATCGGGTGGGCAAGCACTTGAAAAGACCTACGATGAGCTCTACACTCTGCTGAATAGGATTGCACAAGGAAATAAGGAGTGGAACAGTGAGTCATCTAAAGTGACAAGTAAGAGAGCGGCTGGGCTTATTGAAGTTGAAAGTGTCAAATATTTAGCAGCATATTAGCTTCACTGCAACACCAAATGATGACTTAGTTTAGAAAACTGAGTATGACCCAACCACATACACAGTTCATGTAGTTTAACTAGCTCCGAGCTAGTGTGAGATATGTGGAAATAATAGGCACAGTGCAGACTCTTGTAGGGAAAATCTAAAGTTAGTGAATTTTATAGGTAATTTTCGGAAAAATAATCAGAATTATGGAAACACCTACAACAAGAATTGGCAGAGTCACCCAAATGTTTCTTGGGGTGGTAATCAGAGTCAAAGCTATCAGTAGCCTTAGCAGCGGCGGTACCAGTAGCATAATAGGCAAAATAGTGGCCAATCCAGCAATAGAAACATTGAGGAGATATTTCAGAACATCATGGCCTCCCAGACCCAAATGGCAGAAAATAAGGCAAGGATGGCCTCAGACTTGAAGAATCAACAGATGACCCCCAGAAACATAGAGAAGCAAATGGGTTAGTTGACAGCTGCTAAGAATAACAGACCTCAGGGAGGTTTACAAAGTGATACAGATACAAACCACAGACAGGTCAACGCCATCATTTTGAAGAGTGGCAAGCAGTGCTAATGCATCACAGTCGGAGAAGAGAAATGAGGTTCAGCCATAGCTAGTCAGACCGGGTCCATTAGCTGATAGAGGAGATAATCAGAGTGCTGCAATACACAATGCACAATCATCGTTGTAGCCAGCACAGAGATCACTACCACCATTCCCATAAAGGCTCAATAAGAGCAAGGAGGATGCTTGTTTCAAAAAGTTCTTTGATATTTTCAAAGAACTTCAGATAAATTTACCTCTTATTGAAGTTTTACAGGGTATGCCTTAGTACACCAAGTACTTAAAGGATGTGGTGGCTAACAAAGTGAGGCTGGTGGATGTCCATATTGTGGCACTCATTGAGGAGTGCAGTTATAGAGTAATGAGAAAAATGCCTAAATAGCTCAAAGACCTAAGGAGTTTCACCTTCCCCGTAAAAATATGTGAAGCTGGAATAATGAGGGCCTTGTGTGACTTAAGGGCGGCGATGAATTTGATTCCCCTATCACTGTTCAACACACTGGGTTTGGGGAAGCCAAGGCTCACAAGAGTAATACTGCAGCTAGCGGATAAGTCAACAGTGCCCCTTGAGGGAATTATTGAGGACTTTCTCATCAAAGTAGGTAAATTTATTATACCTTCTGATTATATTCTGGATTTTAAGGTTGATGATAAGGTACCCTTAAACCTAGGATGGCCATTCTTGGCTACTGGTGGAGCAAAAATCGATGTGAGAGCGGGTACCCTGAAAATAAGACTCAATGAGGAGGAAGAGCTCTTCAGAGTCTACCAGGAGTTCAACCCATCTACACACCACAAAGATCTTTGCAAGATCAGTGTGGTTGCAAATGCTAAGTGTAGGGTGGTAGATTCTATAGGTCCACTGTTGCAAGACATTCTGACACTCCAGCCCGAGTTTAACGGAGGACAGAAGTTGAGGAAGGTGATGGAGGAAAAGAGGGACAGGGTGGAGGTTGTTCCCTCTAAAAGTAAAAAGAAGATAAGATGGTTCCCGAAAGGGAATACTTGTTTGAGGATATCCTGAAAAGGGTAGTTCACATCATGGGGCGACGTAAAATCAGGCGCTGCTTGGGAGGCAACCCAAGGGTACCGCAGGTACATTTTTTTTAATTTTTGTTTTACTTCACTTTTTGTTGTTGTCTTTGGTGACTTTAAGACATGAAAAAGGGGAAGTTTGATCAACCTTAGAATTAGATGCTAAGGAGCATGGGAAATTGCAAGTGTCGGGTCGATGATCCACGTGTTCTTAAATGGATGAAATCATGCTGCTAACTAGGTCTAGAGGACTCAGGAAGTATCTCTCACCTTTGTTTTGATGGTAAATGATGCTTTGGGGACATAAGATAATTTAAGTGTCAGATGAAGGAAATTTCAAATGTTGAGCTACGTGATTTTGGGTGAATTTGGTGCTTGGTCTAAAATTGGTTTGATTTGAATTCTAAGTTGAGCACAATTCACCCACCCTTTAGTTTTTCTTTTCAATTCTTTTATAAAGGGGGGCACTTTGAACCGAGAGAATAATTTTTCTGTTTGTCTGTAAATAGTTTTTTTAGTCATAGTGAGGGACTTTTTCTGATGATGGATGGATGAAAAATGTCTTAAGGAAAAATTAGTCAGTAGGCTTTATTTTTGAACCCTTAGCTAATTGATAGCTTGATGTTCTTTTTGAGGGATATACATGATTGTAAGATGCACGTGGTGTTAATTGGGAAGCATGTTAGGCAATTGTATACCTCTATTGAGAAATATAGACTCTCGAATATACTCTGTATGCTTTAAAGATTAATTCTGAATTGTTGTGATTAGCTGACTTAAGAGTCTACTAAATCTGTCTTGAATTGAGCATGTGCACTGAGTGTAAGACTTTTTTGAAAATTCTATGCTATTGTGTAGTATCTAGAACTTTCCTGCTGTATATAAAAAATGAATCGAGGGATGTTAATTGTAGGAGATGATCTAGGCATTTCCTTGAAGGAGCCTAATTTGCATCCTTTTCTTTACCAATCTTGATTCATAATACTAATTAACCCCGTTGATCCTTTAGCCTATTCTTTAATTAACCGTATTAAAAGTTGAATCCTTTCTTTCAATAGCTTTGAATTTTATCCAAAACTCCTAAGCTCTTAAGTGAAACTGCAAAAGACTAAAGGAGAGAGTCATGAAAAATAAGGAAAATAGTGGTTGTGGGAGTTGAAAAAAAGACTATAGGTGCACTTGTTTGAAAATGCATAAGTATTGGTAGGGAGTAAGAGAAGAAAAAAATAAAAAAGTTTCTTAAGTACACCTTACTAATAAGCTACGTGTCCTTAAAGAAATGGGGAAGCGAAAGAGGAAATTGATGAGTTGAAAAGAGTAAAAGGTGAAGTAGAGGAAGAGCAAAAGATTAATGAGAGAAAAAGTAATGTATTAAAAGCTCTTACTGAAGATAGTCACGATTACTGGCCAGAATAGTACATACTCGTCCCTTTGCTTACATTACAACCTGATAAGACCTACTTGATCTTACTTTCAGACATTCCTAAATTAGTGAAGTAAAACACTAAGGGCAAGTTAATAGGTCATTACATTTTGCAGGTTAATCCTTTGTAAGAGTGAATGTAATTATATTTATATACCCATATTTGCATAATTTCAAAAATTGAGAGTGAAAAAGGTTATCTCTTGTTGTGAGGGCACATGTTTGAGGAAGGATGTAATTCATTGCGGACTTCTTGATTGGTTAATCTACATGAGTTTACTGAGGTTTAGAATTGATTCTTGAGGCTAGGAGGTCTTATCTTAGTTGTATGTGATATTAGTTGGTTATATACATCGCATGCTCTATTTTTAACATGCTATCTAAATCAATCACGTAGCCTTAGCTTGAGTCGTCTTGCTTCAATTGGGTATGTGTGAGTCTTATGTATGCATGCGATGTAATGGAGTTTTTCGAGAACGAACAAGGTTTTAAGTGTGGCGTAGTGATCTTGTGCATATTTACATGCCAAAGTTTTATTTTATATCCAATTTTAAGTATTGTTTATCAAATTAATTAATTGTATTTTCATGTTTTTATGCATATTTGTGTGTCGAAACAAACCAATGTTATTAGCTCATTTTTGTAGGTGAAATATACTTAGGAGGGGCTAAATTTGATGTTCAATGCACAAGATGAAAGCATGGAGCGAATGCCAAGAAGAAAAAAATGATGTTGCAAGAAGAGAAGGTTGCCTGCTCTAGGTAGCGTGCCACAGCAAGGGAATGGCGCGTTGGGTGCCGTGTCATGGCAAGGCGTGCGCGCGCGAGAGGACCAGAGGCAACACCTGCATGACCAGCAACGTGTCACACTTGGCAGGCTACGCGACTAGCACCGTGCCACACCAGGCGATGCGCACCAGCTCTCGCACAAGACATGCCATGATGCCGAGTTCCAATAGGCCTACGCGACAGCCCCATGCCACGGAGGCTGAGTAGCGCGATGGGAAGCATGGCATGGAGGCAGTCCCTCCACAGCCAGAATCTGCAAGCTTTCACTTAATATAAATTGAACACTCGGTCATATTTGGGAGATATCACGTATATTTTTCGGGAAAGCAGAGAGGAGCGAACGAAGTAACGAGGAAATTCACCTAGGGTTCAAACTCTTTAATTCTCTTTTAACCATTCTCGAAGTACTCTAATTCAAACATGTTTTTGAATCATTGTATGAACATGAGTGGCTAAAACCAATCTTCTAGGGTTGAGGCCGCATGACATTATAGTGTTTGCATGAATTGATCTTTGGTTTGAGCTTTCTTTGTTGTTTTGTCTTGCATTCTTTTAATTATCGTTTTAATTCTTGATCACCATTGAAATGCATTTGTAAGCTTAGGAAAAAGCTCGAAAGAGTAATCCTAGGTTAGAACTAAGATTGCAAGGAGCAAGTTCTTGTCTTCAAGATAGGATTCCCGTTTAGGATAGCAATATACCTAATTCGCCTTGCTTGGTTAATTAAACGGGAAGATAGCTAGAAACTTAGGATTAAATTTTCACATCACCACTCTCAGACGTAGTTGTGAAGTTAATTCTAGGTTAAATGGTTAGAGGTACGAGAGTTCATAACCAAGGGCATAAACCCCGTAAACCACATCCATTGTGTTAATTGGTCACTAATTAGGATGTCACATCCTCTCTCAACGATGTAGGAGTGAGACTAGCTTGTTGTGTTTAGAGGTTCACAAGACCATTGACAAAGCATATTAACTCTGTGAGACAAAAAATGAATTGCATATACTTGAATCATTGTGAATTTTAGCATTGCATGATTGTCAGGCCTTAACTCTAGATGCTCCTCATTATTGTTTTCCAAATTAGTTGTGATCACCTATGATTAAGATAAAAAAATTAAAAATTTCTAAGACTAACACTTGTGAAAACTAATTTAAAACATGAACGGGAATATTCACTAAAATAGATTAGTCCTTATGGGTTTGACATCCGGCTCTTCAGAGTTAGTATATTACTTGTACGACCGCCTATGCTTGCGTATGTGCTGGAGCGTGAACAAGTTTTTGGCGCCGTTGCCGGGGACTGGAAACTTTTGGTGAATATTTAGTTTTTGTGTAATTTTTATTTTTCTTAAGTGTTGAAAATCTTGGTCTTAGTCTGTTCCATTGCAGGTAGCAGATTTTTTCTTGCAGCATTGGAAAGGAATGGAGTATTGGTGGACCAATTGTTGGAGCCTGAACAACAGTTGCACTTGCTACGGAGAGAGGCTCCTAAGCGAAAGTTGAAGCTGTGGGAGTAGATTCTTGAACTACAATACCATTTACCAGTTGGGCAGGAAGAGTTCTTGCCCGAACCAATGGCTGCAAGACCAATTTGTGAAGTGGCAATCCCACTCGTGATAAATGTGACCTACAGCATCCGCAAACCGAAGCCTGGAAGAAAATTTAAGCTGAAGCAGAACATGGTGCAGCTATTGCACTCAAATGGTCAATTCATGGGTATGACACATGAAGACCCACAGTAGCACCTACAAAACTTCCTATATATCAGTGACACTTTTATCCCCACTGGAGTGTTAATTGATTATGTCAAACTTACCCTCTTCCCATTTTCACTTTTGGGAGAGATGAAGAGGTGGCCAAAGGCAGAGCCACCATATTCGACCACATCTTGGGATGACCCAGCAAGGAAGTTCCTTATCAGATTCTTTCCCTCAGGCAAGACTACAAAGCTCAGAAGTGAGATCCTTAGTTTCGAGAAGAGGCTTGAGGAGAAATTAAACTTAGCCTGGGAGAGGTTCAAGTCTTTGTTGAGAGAGTGAAGCCATCATCAGCAGTCGAATGAGGTGTTAGCCCACACCTTTGTGGAAAGTCTAGACCCACATACAATAATCTTACTAGACTCTGCATCGGGTGGGCAAGCACTTGAGAAGACCTATGATGAGTTGTACACTCTTTTGAACAGGATTGCACAAGGAAATATAGAGTGGCATAGTGAGTCATCCAGAGGTGTAGGTAAGAGAGCAGCCAGTCTTATTAAAGTCGACAGTGTAAATGCTTTAGCAGCACAGTTAGCTTTGCTGCAACTCCAGATGTTGACTTAGTTAGCAAATTGAGTATAACCCAGCCATAGACACAGGTTAATGCAGTTTCAGCAGCTCCTAGCTGGTGTGAGATATGTGGAAATAATGGGCACAATGCAAGACTCTTACGGGGAAAATCAAGAGTCAGAGAACTTTTTAGGTAATGTTCAGAGAAACAATCAGAATTATGGTAACACCTACGACAAGAATTGGCAGTCACACGAATTTTTCTTGGGGTGGTAATCAGAGTCAAAGCTATCAGCAGCCTCAACAGTAGCAGCACCAGTAGTAGAACAGGCAAAATAGTGGTCAATCCAACAATAGCAACATTGAGGAGATGTTGTAGAAAATCATGGCCAACTAGACCCAAATTGCAGAAAATCAGGCAAGGATGGCCTCAGACTTGAAGAATTAGCAGATGGCCACCAGAAACGTAGAGAAGCAGATGGATCAGTTGGCAGCATCTAAGCATAACAGACCTCAAGGTGGTTTACCAAGTGATACAGATACAAATTCCAGATAGGTCAATGTTGTCATTCTGAGGAGTGGAAAGCAGTTAGCTGATACACCACAGCAAGAGAAGAGAAATGAGGTGCAGTCAGAGCTAGTCAGACCAGGTCCATCACCTGATAGAGGAGATAATCAGAGTGTTGCAACACACAATGCACAATCATCATTGCAGCTAGCACAAAGACCATCATCCCCATTCCCACAAAGGCTCAAAAAGAGAAAGGAGGATGCTTGTTTCAAAAAGTTCTTTGATATTTTCAAAGAACTTCACATAAATTTGCCTCATATTGATGTTTTGCAGGGTATGCCTAAGTATGCCAAGTGCTTAAAGGATGTGGCGGCTAACAAAGTGAGGCTCGTGGATGTCCAGACTATGGCAATTATTGAGGAGTGCAGTTATAGGGTACTAAGCAGAATACCCAAAAATCTCATAGAACCAAGGAGTTTCACCCTCCCCGTACACATATGTGAAGCTAGAATAATGAGGGCCTTGTGTGACTTAGGGGCAGCGGTGAATTTGATGCCCCTATCTCTATTCAACACACTGG
>JACEIK010006252.1:0-17157 GCA_018107945.1 Datura stramonium | reverse complement strand
GTCTATAAATAGTTGTTTTAGTCATAGTTAGGGACTTTTCCTGACGATCGATGGATGACGACCATCTTGGGGGAAAATTTGTCAGTAGGTTTTGTTTTTGAACCCTTAGTTTATTGATAGGTTGATGTTCTTGCTGAGTGCTATACATGATTGTAAGATGCAAGTGGTGTTGATTGAGAAGCATGCTTATCAATTGTATAACTCTATTTGAGACACCTAGGCTCTCAAATATAACTCTGTATGCATTAAAGCTTAATTTTGAATTCTTTTGATTAGCTGAGCTAAGAGTCCGTTGAATCTATCTTGAATTGAGCATGTGCACTGAGTGTAAGGCTTTCTTGAAAATTCCATGCTATTGTGTAGTGTCTAGAACTTGCCTGGTGTGTATATAAAATGAAATGAGGGATTTTAATTGTAGGAGATGATCTAGGAATTTCTTTGAATGAGCCGAATTTTCATCCTTTGCTATATCTACCTTAATTTATAATCCTAATTAACCCCGTTGAGCCTTAAAAGTTGAATTCTTTTCTTTAAATAGCTTTTAATTTGATCCAAAACTCCTAAAGGAGGAAAACAGTGGTTGTGGTAGTTGATGAAAAGACTATAGGTGCACTGTTTGAAAATGCATAAGTATTGGTAGGGAGTAAGAGAACAAAAGAATGAAAAAGTTTCTTTAGTACTCTTTACTAATAAGCTAAGTATTCTTAAAGAAATGAGGAAGCGAAAGAGGAAATTGATGAGCTGAAAAGAATAAAAGGTGGTGTATTAAAAGCGCTTAGGGAAGATAGTCACAATTATGGGCCAGAATAGTACCTACCCATCCCTTAGCTTACATTACAGTCGGATAAGTCCTACTTGACTAACTATCGGACATTCCTAAATTAGTGAAGTAAAACACTAAGGGAAATTTTATGGGTCATTACATGTTGCGGGTGAATACCTTGTGAGAGTGAGCGTAATTATATTTATATACCCATATTTGCATAATTTGAAAAATTAAGAGTGAAAATGGGTATCTCTTGTTGTGAAGGAACATGTTTGAGGAAGGATGAAATTCATTGCGGACTTCTTGATTAGTTAATCTACATGAGTTTACTGAGGTTTAGAGTTGATTCTTGAGACTAGGAGATCTTAACTTAGTTGTATGTGATATTAGTTGGTTATATACATCGCATGCTCTATTCTAAACTTGCTATCTAAATCAATCGGTGTAGCCTTAGCTTGAGTTGTCTTGCTTCAATTGGGTATGTGTGAGTCTTATGTGTGCATGAGATATAATGGAGTTTTTCGAGGACGAACAAGGAATTAAGTGTGGGGTAGTGATCTTGGGCATGTTTACATGCCGAAGTGCTATGTTATATCCAATTTTAAGTCTTGTTTGTCAAATTAATTAATTTTATTCTTATGTGTTTTATGTATATTTGTATGCCGGAACTAACCAATGTGACTAGCCCCTTTTTTTAGGTGAAATATACTAAGGAGGGGAAAAATTTGATGTTCAATGCACAAGATGAAAGAATGGAGTGAATGCCAAGAAAAAATGATGTTTCAAGAAGAGAAGGCGGCCCACTCTATGCAGCATGCTACGTGGACAGGGTTGCGCGCTAGGTAGCGTGCCACGGCAAGGGAATGGCATGCTGGGCGCTGATGAGTTGGAAATTTACCAACTCATTAGGCTCATAATTATGAGTTTTTGATTAGTTTTCGAGTCATTTATGTGGATTTTATTCCCTTTCTCTTGAATTCTTTGTAGGTACCGCACGTGAGTAAAGAAAGCATGAAATCGAGCAAAACACATAGAATTTGAGAAATAATTTGATGAGTTAGCATGCCAAAGATAAGGGAAGATTTGATCTTAAAAAAGGTGAAAGGACGTGCTTTGAATCAGCTAAACGCGGATCTGAAAGGGTGAAACGTGGGCGAAATGCTGAAGCCACTGCCCAAACAGGCTAAACAATCGGTGGTTCACGGAGCGGTCTTTTCAACCAGCCACAGTTTGGTTCTCCACGAATTGCCACCGGCGAAACGTCGGTTCCTCGCCAGAGAGGCTGTCTAATGAAGGGTAAAAGGGTCTCAAAAGGTCTCAAAAGCATCTAGAAGCTCTAAGGACATTTGGGAAAAGTTGTACATAAGAAAGTATTGATGTATATATAACCTCCATTGCACACCAACTATTCATTCAACAATTGAATCATCTAGACTTCATCTTCTTCATAGAATTTTTAGTAGAATCTTTTCTCCATAGATTTATAGAGTTAGATAGTACTTTTTTTCTTCTTTTTCTTTAACCCATTTTAGGTAAATTCCATCATTGTTATAAGAGCTTGTGAAGCAAATTTGGAAAGCTAATGTGATTAATGTGAGGGGAATTCTCTTGGTATCTTCTCTCTATCTTTAAATATGCTTGACTAATTTTCTAGATAGATGTATATTCATGGTGGGTTTGTTAATTTGATTGTGTGTAGATAAATTGCTCTTGGATTCTTTTTGCATTATAGATCTATTATCTTCTTCCAAGTTACAATTGCTAATATAGATGGTTGCAAACATTAATTGTGCTTTACTTTTCTTGCTTTTGCTTGTAAGAGAGAGGTAAGAATTGGCTGAGAAGGTAATAGTGAGGAATTAGAGTGTTAGTGTGTGGGATTAAGCTATAAATAGTTAAAACCCACATTTTCACTCCATTAAAGGTAAAGGCGAGAAATAGCTAGTCCATCCTGAAGCTTGAGTGGTTGACTACTTGAATTGGCTTTGGGGTTTGAAAGAACCCAAGGCATAAACATTCTTATGGTTGAAAAACAAGAGAATGTGAATTACCCACTGCTATCTATGCTAATTGTGGGTCTAAGACATTGAGCGTCACGACCCGAACGGAGGCCCAGATCGTAACACGAGACAAGGAGCCCCAAGAGACCCCAAGTCGACCCATGGCATAAGTATACATCTAACTCAAACAAGAATTGAATAACCATCAATACAATCATAGCGGAAGTCTAACTTAAATATAATTTCCGAATATAAAATATGAAGTTGCATATATACATATGTCTAAATAGCCTCTAAACACGATGAATTGATGGGACAAGACCCCAACTAACTCAACAATCTGAAAACTTAAATACATAAGGAAAAATAGATAGTATGTTCCTCGGAAGATGAGGACTCACCAATAAGCAGATGCTAACTCCAAAAAACTGTCTGTGCGGGACTGAACCTGAGAGCCGAGTCCTGTATCATGAAACGATACAGCATACAAAGTATGCGACCAGTACGTGAAATGTACTGAGTATGCAAGGTAAGTAAAACCGCTAAAGTAAAATCTTTTAAAGAAAATGCATTAATTAAACATAAAAATCAGTAAACTGGGAGTAGGGCTTTCATGCATTCTTTCTGAAATCATGATCTTTTCATAACATACTATACATAGCATTATAACATCAACTGACTCGAATGACTCAAAGCTGAAATATGACATTTATTAAGAAGCTGAACATTGAGTCAAACCTTGCTTTTAGAACATGCATGTGCATATAATAAACATGATTAATGTATATGCATATCTGAATCATATGGAACAATGGGAGACTCGTCACTTAACCGACATACCACGGTAGAACTTACGTGGTCCCGACTATTACACTCAAGTAGGCAGCGCCGTACAAAACCTTGCCAGGGCTAAGGATGCTACCATGATATCAATATCAAGCACATGGGCCATTAGGGTCGAGGAAGCTCACAAGGGAGGTCCCAATAATATAATAGTATCAACCTACGTTGGCGCGTAGTTCTGGGGAATAGGGTGATCGACCCTTAGCCCGCTCAGTGCTAGACTCTTCTCCCAAAACATGCAAGTGCTCTACATCATATATAATGAAGCTCAACAACGTCTATTGATGAAGCTCAATGATCAAATACATCTCAAATACAAAATCACGCATATGAGAAGCTTTAGCTGAAAACATACCACAAGCTGAAATCATACTTGGGAGCCTTTGCGCCAAAACCATGTGGTAAGTTATGCATAGGAAGACTTAGTTCAAAAAATACCATAAGCTAGAATATAAAATTTTGGAGTCTTCGCTCCAAAATAGTGTGGTAAGCTTGGTTCGGGAAAATCATCATTTAAACTTAATATATGGGCATTGGCCTAAGCTTTATCATACTTAGAAATACTCAATTCTCATCGAAAATATAATTATAGACATGGGTTGCTTCAAATCATGCTTTTCATCATAATATCTCATTATTATCACATTTACTTCACAGATCTCACTACTCATGATCATATCATCAATGGGCTTCCACGTTCATAGGGCTAGAAATATAATTTTAGTTGAAATCATTATAAAATTAGGCCATACTTCACAACTCGATAGTAAAATCATAATCAATTCATACCCATGTAAAGAAATTGAAGATTTATGCATTTGGGTAGAAATCCCAAATTTGATCATAGGAAATTCTCATATTTAGATAGAAATTGGGCATGGGTATGGAAGAAGACACCCACTCATAACCCTACATATCTAGAAGGGATTGATTCTACCACTTCTCTGATTGCGCAAGAAGGATTTGAATGAAAACCTTGAAGAATTGCTCTAGATCACCTCTTCAACCTCTCAAGTTTGCACGCATGGAAGGAAATAACTTAGAATAGGTTTTCCCCACTTAAAACCCACTAAAACGAGCCTTAAACGATATAGTATAGGCTTTTCCTAAGGAACTACAAAAAGGCCCTTACTAAATTCGCAAGAAATTACTGCCAGTTGGTCCTAACGGATGACCGGACGACTCGTGGTCCAGGGCAATGACCCGTCACCCTGCTCGGCAAGTGCACTACTTTTCCTTGTCTCTTGGGCTCGTAACGCTTAACATGATGACTCGTTAGGGGTGACCACAACTCGTGGTCACCAGCCGTTAAGTACACTGCCTTATTCTCTGGAATTTCTCATCTGGCTTGCAACGGAGGACCCCACGAACCGTGGTGGCTGACCACGACTCGTGGTCACCACCCGTGAAGTACACTATTTTCTTCCTTCTCTTTTCCTTCTCCNCTATTTTCTTCCTTCTCTTTTCCTTCTCCCTCACCCCACGGCTGACCTAACGACTCAGGGTGCTGGCCATGAGTCGTTTCCATGCCCGTGGGGACCCTTTTCTTCAAACTTCCCAACCTCCTCACTGGCCTCCCCACGAGTCACTTGACGACTCGTGGGTTGTCCTCACGAGTCGTCCTGTGTTTGCAACATGAAATTTTATATTTTTCCTGTTTCAAATCTCGAGACCGATCTTTGAGCTCTCAGGGTATAACATTATCTCCCCCTTGGGAATAATCATCCTCGAATGTTGGAAACAAGTAGAAAACAGAAACATGCAATTATCATATTCAAATAAAGTTCATTTAAGCCGAAAACTGACGGAATGACTACCTCTGATTCAAAATATACAGCTGAACTAAAATCGCAAATCACATCACACCCATATACATAAAAGAAACTTGCGTGCATGAACTGAACATGAAACTAAATAGACTCATAGAGCAAAACTGATACCTCATGTCGGAATGGAGCCAGTAGAGAATAAATGTGGGTATCTAGCCATCATATACGCTTCGGTTTCCTACGTAGCTCCTTCAACATGCTGATTCCTCCATAATACTTTAACTGAAGCTACTTCCTTGTTCCTTAGCCTCCGAACCTGACGATCTAATATTTCCACCGGAACTTCCTCATAGCTAAAGCTATCCTTTACACCAATGTTGTTCACCGGAACTACTATAGCTGGATCTCCCAAATATTTCTCCAAAAGCGATACATGAAACACGGGATGCATGAAAGATAACTCAGAGGGAAAGTCCAACTCATACGCTACCTTACCAACTCTTCTCATAATCTGGTAGGGACCAACATAGTGGGGACTGAGTTTTCCTTTCTTTCCAAATCGCATGACTCCCTTCATGGGAGATACCTTTGGAAATACCCAATCGTCCACCTCAAACTCTAATTCTCTCCTCCTCACATCAGCATATGACTTTTGGCGACTCTGAGCGATTTTCAGCCTGTCCCTTCTCAAGTGAACCTTCACCATAGCCTCATGAACCGAATCTAGCCCATTCATAGCTGCCTCACCAACCTCAAACCATCTGTTGGGTAATCTACACCTCCTTCCATAGAGAACCTCAAACGGTGCCATTTGGATACTGAGTGATAGCTGTTATTGTAAGCAAACTCGATCAGGGGCAAGTGATCATCCCAACTACATTTAAATTTTCCACTCCGCCTGATCATCCGTTTGCGGATGAAACATTGTGCTGAGTTTAACCTGAGTTCCAAGCCCTTTTTGAAAAGAACGCAAAAACTGAGAGGTAAATTGAGTACCTCGGTCTTAAATAATAGACAAGGGAACTCCATGTAATCGAACCAACTCCCGAATATATAGTTTGGCATATCATCCTTTGAATCTGTGGTTTTCACTAGTAGGAAATGTGCAGCCTTGGTCAACCTGTCTACCACCACCCAAACAAAATCATGGTATCGGCGAGTACGAGATAGGCCTTTAATGAAATCCATATTAATCTCTTCCCTCTTCCAAGTAGGAATGCTAATATCATGAATTACGCCTGCCGGACTTTGATGCTCGACCTTCACTTGTTTACAATTCAGGCACTTGGCTACGAATTCTGCAATATACTTCTTTATGCCATTCCACCAGTATATTTTCTGCAAGTCATGATACATCTTGGTGACACCTGGATGAATAGAGTACCTCGATCCATGAGCCTCATGCAACAATCGACTCCTCAAATCATCGACATTTGGAACACATAGGTGACCCTGGTACCGCAACACCCCATCTCCCTCTTGGAAGAAGACCTCCACCTTCTGACTTCGAACGACTTCTTTAAGCTTTACAAACACCGGATCCTCATCTTGTCTAGATTTCACATCAGTCACCAAGGAAGATTCTGATCCGTTTTGCACAAAAATACCGCCGTTGGTTCAGTTAACCAATCTAACTCCCAACCATGCAAGTCGATGGACATCTTTCACTAGTTCCTTCTTTCCCTCATCCACATGGGACACACTCTCCATATAGAGCCTACTAAGTGCGTCCTCTACCATATTAGCCTTACCCGAATGGTTTCTATATCCCGGGAACCCAAGGATCAGACCCAAAAGTCAAAACGGTGAAAAATTGAAATTTCGCACCAGGTCAGAGGATGAACTGTGAGGAGACTCGTGAGGAGTGACCACGAGTCTTGAGGTGACTCGTGGTCCAGCAGGGTTGGTAGGACTGGTAGAGAAGACCACGGGCATGACCACGCGTCGTGGTCAGGCCTCATGACTCGTGAGGTCACCCGTGACCTGGACTTGATATTTTGGCAAGATGGTTGGGCAGTGTGGACCACGGATGGTGACCATGAGTTTTGGTCACCCACCACGATTCTTGGTGTCCTCTGTGGGGTTCCAAGGTGAATTATGGTAGTGTACCTCATGACTCAAGGCCGCGAGTCGTGGTCCATGGCGATGAGTCATCCAGTCCGTTGTGGGGACTGGCAGTCAGTAAAATTATGCAATTTAAGTAAGGTATTTTCCGTAATTCCTAAGTCCTAGGGTCCTATACTGCGTCGTTTTAATATCAGTAAGGTTGGTTTAAGAGGGAATAAACTAGCCTAAGTCCTCATTCATTCATGAAAAGGTTTGGGAAGGAGATAGAAGGGTGATCTAGATGATTTCAAGGTGTTCTTCCTCAATTTCCGCTTGGGCAATCTAGGGAAGTTAAGAGCCAGCTATCCTCATATATGTAGGGTTCTCAATGGGTGATTTCTTCCACACCCATGCCCCTCCTATATGATTTTTACAAAAGTTTCATTGAAAACTCATGGGGTTTTGTAATTGATTTATATATAATCTACTGATTTGATTATGGGTTGTGATTTTAAAATCTTATCATAGTCTATGGATTTGTGATCAGCATTTGTGATTTAAATTGATTATAATATTGTCGATTTTGATTTCTATGTAATTAAGCTTAATTATGCATGTCCCATGATGAATCGATTTATAATCTACTTTTTCATTGATAGATTTACAAGCCCAAAATAAATTATGATTCAAATCATGAAATTATTATATTACCCATTATGATATTATGAATTTCAAGCTATATGTATGATTTGCGAGTATGTATGAGTCTTATGAATCATGAATTATGTTTTGAACGACTCACGGACCTTATGTCATGGCTATTTCATGTATGTACAAGTATATTTATTATTATCATGATTTAACTAGCCCATGAATTCATGCATGCTATACTATTAGCATTATAAATATGTTTTTGGAGTAATATCGAACACTGAGTGGGTTCGACGCCTAGGTTCTACCCTGGATATCGTAAACTACGTGCCACTGTAGGTATGTTGGGACATCCTATGGGACTGTCCCCGACCCAAATGGACCTTTTCATGGTGACATCACACTTTTATGGTCCTACCCTTGGCAAGGCACGGACACCCTCCCGACCATGGCTACAAGTCGGGCTTCCTGTGTGCTCATATGGGGTATGATCTCCCACTTTTCCTCATGGTTTATGCATGTTGATGATTATGTATATTGGCTCAACTAATGTTAAATAAGTCTTTTCTCTTATGATTATGAGTACGATTGCATTACGAATGTTTTGAAAACCTTGAGCCTTATATTATGTTGTGATGCTTATGATATAAGAATGATTCCCACTCTTATGATCATTTATGAGTTTTAAATGTTCAAATGTTCTTTTTACTTACTTTGCATACTCAGTACATTCCATGTACTGACCGCATACTTTCTATGTTGTATCATTTCATGATACAAGACCCGGCTCTCAGGCTCACCCTCCTCAGTAGCTTCTCAGAGTTTGCTATCAGCTTATTTGGTGAGTCCTCATGTTCCAAGGGCCATATGTTCAGACTCTTTAGTTTCTCTTTCAGTTTCAGTATCGTAGGGTTAGTTGGGGAGTTGTCCCATCAACCCTTCTATCATGATTAGAGGCTTTTCAGACTACCAGTTGTATTCAGTTGTCATGTATGGATTATGTATTGTCCTTTCTCCGTATTTATGACAAGTTTACGTTTTCTTATGTTAAGTCTTCCGCTTATGTGATTGAATTAGATATATGCTC
The DNA here is from genome assembly GCA_018107945.1 of Datura stramonium. Lineage (NCBI taxonomy): Eukaryota > Viridiplantae > Streptophyta > Magnoliopsida > Solanales > Solanaceae > Datura > Datura stramonium. Next base: position 7,995 of record JACEIK010006252.1, on the reverse strand, counting down.
ATGTCATGGGTTGACTTGGGGTCTCTCGGGGCTCCTCATCCCGTGTCTATGATCTGGGTGTATGTTCGGATCATGACAATGGTAAAGGACACTCATATCATAGTCCTTAAGTAGCTCTAACCACCTCCTTTGCCGTAGATTGAGGCCCTTCTGAGTGAACTCATATTGCAAGCTCTTGTGGTCCGTGAACACGTCCACATGGACACCATACAAGTAATATCGCCATATCTTCAATGCGAACACCACCGCGGCCAACTCAAGATCATGGGTCGGGTAATTCTTCTCATGGATTTTCAACTATCTAGAGACATATGCTATCACCTTTCCTCATTGCATCAATACACACCCGATTCCGATTCTCGAAACATCATAATACACCACAAAACCATCGGTACCCTCGGGTAGGGTCAACACTGGTGCTGAAGTGAGTCGAGTCTTTAACTCTTGGAAGCTTTTCTCACAAGCCTCTGACTATTGGAACTTTACCTTCTTCTGGGTCAACTTGGTCAAAGGTGTTGCAATAGATGAGAAGCCCTCAACAAACCTCCAGTAGTAGCCAGCTAAACCCAAGAAACTCCTAATATCAGAAGGATTCACTGGTCTCGGCCAATTTTTCACCGTCTCGATTTTGTGAGAATCTACCTTGATGCCCTCATCGATACCACATGGCCCAAAAATGTCACGGAGTCCAACCAAAACTCACACTTGCTGAACTTGGCATACAATTGGTGATCTTTGAGAGTCTGAAGTACTACTCTCAAGTGAGCGGCATGCTCCTCCTCGCTCTGAGAGTATATAAGAATGTCGTCAATGAATATGATCAAGAACATGTCTAGATATTACTTGAACACGCTGTTCATCAAGTCCATAAAAGCTGCAGGAGCATTCGTTAGTCCAAACGACATAACAAATAATTCGTAGTGACCATACCGAGTCTTGAAAGCGGTTTTCAGGATGTCACTCTCCTGAACCCTGAGCTGGTGATAACCGGATCTAAGATAAATCTTGGAGAAACACTTGGCACCCTGAAGCTGGGCAAACGAATCATCGATCCTGGGTAAAGGATACCTATTCTTAAGGGTGACTTTGTTTAACTATCGATAGTCAGTGCACATCAGAAGAGAACCATCCTTCTCCCGGACAAATAACACCGGTGCACCCTATGGAGACTTACTCAGCCTAATAAAGCCCTTATCTAATAGGTCCTTCAACTGATCCTTCAACTCTTTTAGCTCGGCTGGAGCCATCCTATAGGGAGGAAAAGATATAGGCTGCGTGTCTAGAAGAAGGTCAATACCGAAATCAATCTCCCGCTCGGGAGGAACACCTGGAAAGTCATCAGGAAAGACCTCTAGATACTAACGTACTACTGAAACTGACTGGATAGTCAGGGTCTTGGACTCGAAATCCTTAACCCTAACAAGTTGGTACATGCAACCCTTAGAAATCATCTTGCTGGCCTTAAGGAATGAAATGAGCTGAACTACCCTTCTATTCTAAGACTGGCTCACCTGGAAATAAACTCTACTGCTCGAGTTCTACAATTAACTGAAGCATAGCATGCAAATAGCCAATCCATGCTGAGAATAACATCGAAATCGGTCATGGCTAACTCTATCAAATTTGCTAAGGTGACCTTATGAATGACTGAGACTGGACAACCTCTATATACCTGTATAGATATAACTGACTCACCTACTGGAGTGAAAACTGAGAAGGGTTCTGACAAGACATTGGGACTAACTCCGAAGCTAATGGCCACATAAGGTGTCACAAAAGATAAGGTAGCCCCCAGATCTAGAAAAGAATATACATCAATATGGAAAACTCGCAACATACCAGTGACCACATTCGGGGAGACCTCCTGCTCCTGATGGGATGCTAAAGCATAGAATCTGTTCTGGCACTGACCGCCAGCTGTGCTAGTAGATGCCCCCTGATGTGCTGAGCTAGAAGCTGGGCCTCAACCCCCAACCCGATCTTCCCTCGCAGCTGGAAAATCTCTAAGCATGTGCCCGGGTTTCCCACACCCGAAACAAGCACCTAAACCTGCCAAACACTGGCCTGTGTGCCCTCGACCACACCTGCAACAAGCTGGGATGCTGGAATCTGCGGGTCTGCTGCTCTGACCCCTCAATCCTGATGCTCGCCCTCTCTGATATTGTCTAGGTCGGGATGGCACACTCAATGTTGATGAAGCCGGGGCAGATGATCTTTGGTGAGTCTGTTGACGGTGCCCACCACCGGATCTCTGCTGAGAGAATCTATGGCCCTCGGTCCTAGCCCTCTTAGCCTCCCTCTCTCTCGAGTGTGCTACCTCCATCTACTGCGCGTACAACACTATGTGAGGAAAGTCCATATCCTGGTGAAGCATGGAAGTCCTGCAATCTTTATCCAAATAACCTGCTATCCCATGGATGAATCTACTCACTTGCATCCTCTAATCGGCTACCAACTCTGGGGAATATTTTGATAGGCAAGTGAACTTAAGGGCATATTCTTGTATAGTCATTCTCCCTTGCTCCAAATTCACAAACTCAGTTGTTTTCTCTTCCCAAGTGACCGAACCTTCTCCTACGACCCTGCTATCCTCCCATTGATGAAACCAAATATGCGAGACCCCTTTTAGCTTATAAGAGGCTAACTCGACTCACTCAACCCCATTCACCCCCATGACTTGGGCGATTTTGACAATCTCATTTACAAACTCATGTGGGTCCTCATCTAACTTGGACTCAAGGAACTCCGACGGGTTCATCCTCAAGAAGTCTCTGACTTGAGTCACCGATGCGTTGCCATTTTTCGGAACATGTTCAACGGCCTGCTGATTGACCTAAGCGGTCAAGGCTTGCGCAAGCATCTAAATAGCGGCTCGGAACTCGGCGTGGGCAGCTGGCTCCAGTGCCTGAGGCTCCTGAACTGTTCGGGATGGCCATCCTCGTGCCTTCACCACCTCCATTCCTCCTTATATTCATTCTTCGAGGGGCCATGATTCTGCAATCGCGAATAGCACGAATTAGAATGATAGAAAGACTTTTCATCGCACGGCATAGATCATGAAAGAAGGGGACATTTCCTAAATGTCTCGTAGCCTCTTCATCATAAGTGTGGCGTGCTTCATACCCATGAAAAATACTCTACTTAATGCAGCTTTCAGACACCCTAGGACACTTCAAACCTATTGATCTGATACCAAGTTTGTCACGACCCGAATAGGGGCCCGAATCGTAACACGGGGCAAGGAGCCCTGAGAGACCCCAAGTCGACCCATGGCATAAGCATACATCTAACTGAAACAAGAACTGAATAACCATCAATACAATCATAGCCGAAGTCTGACTTAAATATAACATCTGAATATAAAATCCGAAGCTGCATACATACATATGTCTGAATATCCTCTAAACACGATGAGTTGATGGGACAAGACCCCAACTAACTCAACAATATGAAAACTGAAATACATAAGGAAAGATAGATAGTCTGGTCCTCGAAAGATGAGGACTCAGAATAAGATGACACTAACTCTAAAAAGTTATCTAAGAGCGGGGCTGAACCTGAGAGTCGGGTCCAGTATCATGAAATGATATAGCATAGAAAGTATGCGGTCAATACGTGAAATGTACCGAGTATGCAAGGTAAGTAAAACCGCTAAGGTAAGTAAAATCTTTTAAAGACAATGCATTAATTAAACATAAACATCAGTAAACTGAGAGTAGGGCTTTCATGCATTCTTTCTGAAATCATGATCTTTTCCTAACATACAATACATAGCTTTATAACATCAACTGACTCGAATAACTCAAAGCTGAAATATGACATTTATACAAAAGTTGAACATTGAGTCAAACCTTGATTTTAGAACATGCATGTGCATATAATAAACATGATTAATGTATATGCATATCTGAATCATATGGAACAATGGGAGACTCGTCACTTAACCGACATACCATAATAGAGATTACGTGGTCTCGACTATGACACTCAAGTGGGCAGAGCCGTCCAAAATCTTGCCAGGGCTAAGGACGCTATCATGATATCGATATAAAGCTCATGGGCCATTAGGGCCGGGGAAGCTCACAAGGGTGGCCCCAATAATATGATAGTATCAACCTACGTTGGCACACAGTTCTGGGACATAGGATGATCGACCCTTAGCACTCTCAGTGCTAGACTCTTTTCCCAAAATATGCAAGTGATCTAAATTGTATATAATGAAACTCAAAATCCTCTATTGACAAAGCTCAAGGATCAAATACATCTCAAATACGAAATCATGTATATGAGAAGCTTTAGCTTAAATTATACCACAAGCAGAAAATATACTTGGGAGCCTTTGCTCCAAAACCATGTGGTAAGCTATGCATAGGAAGACTTAATTCAAAACATACCACAAGCTAGAATATAAAATTTGGTAATCTTCACTCCAAAACAGTATGGTAAGCTTGGTTTGGGAAAATCATCATTTAAACTTAATATATGGGCATTGCCCAAAGCTTTATCATATTTAGAAATACTCAATTCTTATCGAAAACATAATTATAGACATGGGTAGTTTCAAATCATGCTTTTCATCATAATATCTGATCATTATAACATTTACTTTACTGATCTCACTACTCGTGATCATATCATCAAATGGGCTTCCACATTCATAAGGCTAGAAATATAATTTTAGTTGAAATCATTATAAAATCAGCTCATGCTTCAAAATTTGATAATAAAATCATAATCAATTCATACCCATGTAAAGAAATTGAAGATTCATGCATTTGGGTAGAAACCTCATACTTGATCATAGGAAATTCTCATATTTAGATAGAAATTGGGCATGCATGTGGAAGAAGACACATACTCATAACCCTACATACTTGGAAGAGATTGATTCCACCACTTCTCTGATTGCCCAAGAAGGATTTGAATGAAAACCTTGAAGAATTGCTCTAGATCACCTCTTCAACCTCTCAAGTTTGCATGCATGGAAAGAAATAACTTGGAATAGGTTTTTCCCCTCTTAGACTCCACTAAAACGAGCCTTAAATGACATAGTATAGGCTTTAGGAACTTAGGAATTACAAAAAGGCCCTTACTAAATTCGTAGAAAATTGCTGCTAGGTGGTCCTAACGGACAACCTGACAACTCGTGGTCCATGGCAACGACCCGTCACCCTACTCGTCAAGTGCACTGCCTTTCCTTGTCTCCTGGGCTCATAACGGTTAACATGACGAATCGTTAGGGGTGACCATGACTCATGGTCATCAGTCGTTTAGTGCACTGCCTCATTCTCCGGAATTTCTCATTTGGCTAGAAATGGGGGACCCCACGAATCATGGTGGCTGACCACGACTCGTGGTCACCACCCATGTAGTACACAATTTTCTTCCTTCTGTTTTCCTTCTTCCTCAGCCCACGGCTAACCTAACGACTCGTGGGGGCTGGCCACGAGTCGTTGCCACGCCTATGGGGACCCTTTTCTTCAAACATCCCAACCTCATCACTGACCTCCCCACGAGTCACCTGACGAATCGTGGGCTATCCTCACGAGTCGTCTCACGACTCGTGCTGTGTTTGCAATATCAAATTTTATAGTTTCCCCATTTCAACTCCCGAGTTCGATCTTTGAGCTCTCGGGGTATAACATTGAGGAAATTCCCAATTTATTTGAGATCTCATATATAGAATCCCCCTAGCCATATCAGTTGTGATTTCTTCAATTGGAGTTCCCCCCCAATTAGTCTTAGTTTAGAAATAGATAGTTATTTTCCCTTAATTTCCCCCCAAATTTTAGTTTTTAAATGTTGAACAATTATGCATTCTAGTTTGAATTAGTTTATAACTCTTGAATTATCGACTCAATTCTCTATGGGATTCGACCCTGACATCTGTTCGGATATTTGTTTTGATATAAAAACCATTTACACTCTTTCATAAAAGAGGAGTGTATTTTGGATGTTATCAGGCACTGTGTCATGGCAAGTCCTGTGCGGTTAAGAGGACCGACTGAGGCAATGCCTGCTCGACCGACAGCATTTCACGTTGGGCATGCTGCGCGACCAGCATCGTGCCACGCTAGGCGACGCGCACCATCTCTCACAAAATACATGCCATGATGTTGAGTTCCAATAGGCCTGCGCGACAGCTCCGTGCCACATAGGCTGAGCTGCGCGATGGGCAGGACTGCACAAAGGCAGTCCCTCCATGACTAGAATTTGCAATTTTTCACTTAATATAAATTGAAGACTTGGTCATATTTGGGAGATATCACGTCTATTTTTTTGGAAAGCAGAGAAGAGTGAAGGAAGAAATGAGGAACTTCACCTAGGGTTCGAATTCTTAACTTCTCTTTTAACCATTCTTTTATGTACTCTAATTCAAACATGTTTTTTAATCATTGTATGAACATGAGTGGCTAAAATCCTTCTTCTAGGGTTTGAAGCCACTTGACATGATTGTATTTTCATGAATTTATCTTTTTTTTGAATTTTCTTTGTTGTTTTGTCTTGCATTCTTGTAATTATTGTTTTAATGATTGATCACCATTGAAATGCATTTGTTAGGCTTAGGCAAAAGCTCGTAATAATAACCCTAGGTTAGAACTAAGAATGCAGGGAGCAAGTTGTTGTCTTCGAGATAGGATTCGCGGTTAGGATAGCAATATAACTAATTCACCCTGCTTGGTTAATTAAACGGGAAGATAGCCATACACATAGAATTAAATTGTTACATCACCACTCTCAGACATAGTTGTGAAGTTAATTCTAGGTTAAATGGTTAGAGGAACGAGAGTTCATAACAAAGGGCATAAACCCCGTAAACTACATCCATAGTGTTAATTGCTCACTAATTAGGATGTCACATCCCCGATCAACGATGTAGGTGTGAGACTAGTTTGTTGTGATTGGAGGCTCGCAAGACCATGAACATTGCATATTAACTCTGTGAGACAAAAAATAAATTGCATATACTTGAACCATTGTGAATTTTAGCATTGCATGATTGTCAGGCCTTAACTCTAGATGCTCCTCATTTTTGTTTTCCAAATTAGTTGTGATCACCTATAAATCTTGATAAAACATTCAAAATCTCTAAGACCAACACTTGTGAAAATTAATTTAACACTTGAACGTGAATATTCGCTCAAATAGACCAGTCCCTGTGGGTTGGACATTCGGCTCTTCAGGGTCACTATATTACTTGTATGACCATGTGCGCTGGACCATGAACAGAAAATAGGGACAAAGCATAGAAAATACCAAAGGAGAGACTATTAGGGGTGTGATATTATTGGGGCATACAAATTGGGATTATTAACATCTCCTAGCATTACTCTACAGTATAATTGGTTGTGGACAAGGTGGCACCTTATATTTTTGAACCAAATAGGTGCCCTATACCTCAGGTTTTCTCAAACCCTAAAGTCCTTTTCACAACAACTTGGGTAAGAATCAATATCTCTAGCTTTGATTCTAAATGGGTGTTTGACAATGGGTTTTGGCTATCTCTAGCCCAACCCTACATGATCAATACCCAATTATCCGCTAACGTTTCATCACCCATACTCTAAATTCCTTTTTAAGCATAAAGATCCAAGTGCAAGCATTGAGTCAAACTGATTCAGGTATAGAAAGATAGTTCGTTTCTCCTTCTTCTACCTACTTTCCTTTATAGCACTTCTTGCCTAGTGGTGCATACTCTCCTGCTTGGATATTGAAGGAATCTTATGCTTGTCAGGTCCACTCCTCTGTCTTAGGGTAAGTAAATACAACCCACATTTGAAACTATGAGTATTTAGATTAAAACTTAGATGAAAAACTAGAATTATACTAATTGAGTAAATCTAAGATAAATTGAACAATACCCAATCCAAATCAACCCCAATCATTCACATACCCCTAGCAAGGAATTTAGCTACTCATGTAAGTAGAAGAAGACACTGCATTCAATAATAATTCAATATCCATTCAACAAAATGAGGGAGTGTGCGAGAAACA
>JACEIK010006251.1:31654-80490 GCA_018107945.1 Datura stramonium | reverse complement strand
ATAACATCTTTGTACCTCACTTTGAGTAGAAGAAAAGCTTTACTTTCCTCACTCTCCGACTTTAACACCTGATAATATATATAAATACAGACAACTCATTTAAAACTTTGAACATATAAAATTAAAATTTTAACTCTGTCAATAATAAGCATGCTTATATAAGAATATTTGCACCGTAAAGCTTCTTTTAGTCCACTCTTTAAATTCCAATTTGTTAGTTTAGTCGACAAATTTTCTCTTCTAAAAGAATAATTGAATACAATTTTTTGTTGGTTGACAAATTTATCATTAAGAAAACGTAGACAAAATTTAAAAATTAGTGGCATAAAAGAAGCCAATTCTGCAAATTTCCTCCTTGCATGTAATAACAATCAAAGAAGGAAGTGATCCATTATTTATGTTTGCTCGGCCCATACTGTTTCCAGCCCAGGAAATCGGACAGCCCAATATTTTCTGAATTTCTTAACATTAAGCCCAATAGAAATGCCTTGAGCCCTTGACCCTCTATGCACTCTATGCGTATAACTGCAAAAAGTTTCCTCCCAAAACGCTTGCCAGTATCGATTGGCAAACCAACCTAGCCGCAATGAAGAAGAAGCATAAGTCCACCACCATCTCCGCCGTAGATACGGCCGCTGACACCGCCACCACCACCACCATAGATTTGAAAGCCCTAATCCGGGACAACAGGCTCTTCTTCGACAAGCTGATTGACCTGATTCCTCCTAGATTCTACCTCCCTAAAGATGAACCCAATACCTGGTATCAAGGCCTCCCCAAAGCCGCCAAAGCTTCCTTGAAGAAACAATCCAAAGAGAACCTCAAACTCGCCCGTCGCAACCGCCTTGACCCTGAGAAGAAAGACCAGTCCTCCACCCTTGGCCTCCTCGAGCAATCCCTTCAGAAAAAGCAAAAAACTGATGGCAAAGGTAATTCCGACGAGGATCATGGTGAACCCATGCCAATTAATTTGGAGGAAAACGATAACCCTAATAATGACAACTCCTCTGTTACTTACGAAGAGCTGAGGCAAAGGCTACGCTTAAAGATCGAAATGCTCCGTGGTAACCGAGGTGATGGCGAGAGTTCGGAGAGCAACAAAGTTAATCAACGCAAGAGGAGTGAAAAAGATGCATCTTTAACGAAATCCGAGGGTAAGAAGAGAAAGAGGGGTGAAGAAGGAGAAGACGATAACGGGGAAGATACGGGTGGCAAGGACGTGACTTCAGTAGAAAAGGAAATAGAGTTTGGGAAAGTCAAAATCGGAGACGACTATGACAAGAAAAAGAAGAAGAAGAAAGTCTCCAAAGCTAAAGAGTTGGAAAGGCTGAAGAGGCTGGAAGAGGTGAAGAGGGAGAATCGGACCCTGGCGGATAGGGAAGCATGGAAGGCAGCAGCAAATAAGGCAATGGGAGTGAAGGTGTATGATAACCCTAAGTTGTTGAAGGAGAGTATGAAAAAGGAAAAGAGAAAGAAAGAGAAGAGTTCTGAGAAGTGGAAGGAAAGAATGGAGACTACAGAGAAGTTGAAGAACGAGCGACAGCAGAAGAGAAGGGATAATATTGCTGGCAAAGCCAAGGAGAAGAAGATGAGGAAGATTGCCAAAAGGGAGAAGAAGCTCATGAGGCCGGGCTTTGAGGGGCGAAAGGAAGGCTACATTACTCAGGATAAAAGCTAAACTGGTCATTAACTTTTTCTTATGGTTTCTTATTTTGAATTTAGCTGCTATTTCATTCGGAGAGAAAAGTTTTGTGATTGTTCTGATATCTTTTGCTAATTCTGTGCTAGTCAAGTTTAAGCTTCTTTTATTCGGTAGTAATATGTTGGCTTTTAGTAGCCGATCCCAATTGATTTGGGATTGAGGCATTGTTGATTTATAGTTACATGTTAATTCATGATTTGTCACCAAATATCATTAGTTTGAGTAGAACATGTTGTCTGCTAACACTTCTCAAACAGATGGTGGAAATGGAACAAAGATGAGATTGGCTGTGGATATGTTTGCTCTGGAACATATTTACTTGGCATTGTCTCTCTAATGGATAAAAAATATTTTACTTGTAAAATGGCTACACATATATTCCTAATATTTCTAAATTTAGCTACATCCTTGAGAGACAGACCAACTTATACCCAAGTGTCATGTACCTGATGTCATTAGCCTATTTCAGGGGTAGGCTGGTTTCTTTCATGCTCTACATAAAATGCTGTCTTTTTTAAACAAATTACTTTCTTTATTTAAGAGCCCTTTAAGCTAAGCTCCTTCAAAAATCAGATAGTAAGATTGTCTTTACTTCATAATGCTTGTGATTATCCTCACTTCCATGCTCAAATCTAATCTCTGTATCTGTAGTTAGTAACTACAGAGTTATTAAAAGCGTAACGTGCAAAAAAGAAATGCTATAGTCTGTTGTTGCTTTAAGCGCAAAGTGAAATTAAAGCACGTGCTTTAGTGAAGAAGAAAAACAGAAAAGTAATGCAAAAAGATGTAATTGTAAACAATAAATTATAATTAATTGGACAGAAAAATGGAAATATTTTAGTTAAGCTATGTATATGTTGTTCTGCATTAAAGACGTGCAGACACACCCGCCTCCGCCCTTTGACGCTTACACTAAAGCACCAGTCAAGCGAGGCGAAGCAAACAACATGGGCTCACTGATCTTCAGTGCTTAACTGTGCTTTTAGCGAGCCTATAACAACACTGTTGACTGACTATACAATTTCAATTGTTGAACTATCAAATGATTGAGAATGTAATGGGAAATTTAGTTAAGCTAATAGGGATTTCATTGTAAGGTAGCGGAGTTGTAGATAGATGCTGTGAACTGATTCGTTATTTCTTGCAACTGTCCTGGTTATGAATATTGCATGTTAAGATGGACCTGGTGCTACTTGATCAAAAAGAGATGATTTGTAGATTACATGAACATGTTCTTGATTATTGTTTTGAAAGAAGAGCTCAAGCACTCAAGGGTGTGTCCTAGCCATCAATAAGGTGAGATGAAAAGGGAGAACAAAGTCCAGATTCCAACATAGGCAAAAATCTCTAGGTGTATTTCTTCCTATTTCTTTAAGCTTTTGTGGCAAAGTTGCACAATATTAGTGTTGGTGGGAGGTAGCAACTGCCTGGAAGAATAGTCTGAGTGGTGCGTAAGCGGACCCTTTTTTTAAGAAGAGAGCCTCAATCTTTTGATTGAATGTGGTACTACTTTTTTTTGTCTGTCCTGTTCTTTCGAGTCATGCTTAGAGAAACAAAGAGAAAATTCTCAACCTCCACATTCTTGTTGAGTGCTTATCCACTTTCCTATGTCGAACTTCCTTCTAATCTGCAAACTCTGAGTTTCATACAGAAAACTCATTATGTTGCTGTATCAAATCTCGCACACACCTCTCGGGTATGGCCAGCAATCTACTGCAATATTGCAGTTAGCACAGCCGTATAGCTGCAAGTGGTAATAGTAAGGCGGCAAAAGCACTGAGCCATGCGAGGGCTTAAATTGCAAAGTGCAATTAAAAGGTGAGCTATTTTTGAGCTCTTTTAATGCAGAGTATTTTAGTACAATTGCAGTCTATTAAGTGAAGCTTATGAACTGGTTTTTCATCCTTTGTGCAGTTTTTATGCCTTTCTAAGTACTTACGGCTTGAAGTAGCGAAAGATCTCTAGTTTGTCAATTCTACTTCGAATTTTTCATTTTGTCAACAAGTTCATTTGGACACAATTCGCTGTTGAATTTTCTAGTAGTTCCTATGTCTCTGCAGCACTGTGCCTGTTCAACTTCTTGTCTTTCATCAGCTTACCTATTCTCCTGCTAGATTGGTAAACGCACACACACNGTGTTGTTTTTTGAAGGATGGGGCTGCTATTCCTCCTTTTTTCAAAAGAAGAGGGAAGAAAAAGGTTGAGGCTGGTGCACCCAAGAGCATGGGCTGTAGTGGTAAATGAAGTGTGTTGTGAACCATGAGGTTTCAGATTAAATTTCACTAAGACAAAATACTCAATGATTCTTTCTATTTTTCCTAGCCTTGGTGGAAAGAGTTATCTGATACCTGTTGCTAGTGAGAGGTGATAGGTATTTCGTGGAATGAGTCAAGGCGCATGCAAGCTGACTCGAACTCCACGGTTATCAAAATAAAAGGAAAAAGAAAAAAAGAAAACAAAGGTTGAGGTAGATATGTATCCAGCAGAATCAATTGAGGCGCGTGCAAGATCACTGGAACACCATGGGTATCAAAATAAAAGGAAAAAGAAGAAAGAAAACAGTCGTTGAGGCTTCTATTCCTAAAATATAGCTGTCAGAACTTAAGAAGGCATGCATATTGTTTGGAAAATCAATATGTTACGAGGCAAATACTGTTGGGGTACTAGTTTTCGCTCACAAATGTAAACTTTCTAAGGTGAAATTCATATTGAAATACTATTTCAACTTCTAAACTCTATTTTTAACTTCTAACTTCAAATATTTGTTTCGTAACCTAGCCAAATTAAGTTCAGTTTGCCTGCACAAGCGAGCCTCACTTTAAAGATGCATTTCAGTTCTACTTCCAAATAGTGCAAAAATAGGCATACATCAGCGTGTCCATGTGCCCATGTGTGGGGAATATGCTTTACCATCTGATCTACCAAGTGACTTTTTGGAAAAGCTGAGAGCACATGGGAAGAAGATGCTTAACTTATCAAATTGAACAGAATCCAGAAAAGGGAATCCATAAATATCTAGATAACCACTAAAATCCATAATAGTATTACAATCCCCATAAGAATGAAGTGTAGAAGAAAAGGCAAAGGCCAAAGAAAAGACACTCAAAAACTCCACACTAAAACTATGATACAACTGCAAGGCACTTTGTGCTTGCCTCTCTGTCATGTTAGTTTCCAGCAAACATGTCACGATGGGGCAACAAACATAACCAAACTAATGCCCCTTACTCCTTTTTTTTAATTTTCTTTTGTGTTAAGGTGCTGCACGTGGCATCATTTTAGTTGAATGATGTAGGGAATAAATCATCCACTATTTATTCCCTGCAGCAACAGGAATCAAAGGGTCTATAATGGGGGAAAGCAAAGGTTCATCCTCTGTGTACTGATGTTGATGATGATCTTATCCTTGAAAGATAAGCCTCTGTTCAAAAGCACGCAAGTAAATAGTGGTGCAGTGATGGCTTCTGCTGATGGTGGTGGTCAGTGCCCACAAAATTAAATCCAATGGCACATGCCCTGGGCATTCCCCTGCCCACCCTGCACATGCTTCCGGTCCCCCTATATCTATACCATCCTTTATTCCTTTCTACTTTCTATACATTTAACCAACTCAATATCTTACATCATCAAATCAAATCACTTGAAAACCCAAAAAAAAAAAAAGGTAGAATATTGTTAGACAATCAACTAGGTTTCTCAGCAACTTTTCTGCTAACTTAAAACTATGGCTTAGTAGAGTAGTTGATAAACTGGGAGATGATTAGGTAAATTATAGGGCAGGGGTTACAGGTTGAGTTGCCAATTCCATGCACTGGAGATGTCGTGAGCAGGCGATCAGGTGGTCGTTGGTGAGGCCGGCCGCCTGCATGAAGGAGTGTATAACGGTTGGGCCAACGTAGCGAAAGCCTCTTTTCACCATGTCTTTGCTTATGGTTTCTGATTTTGAGGTCTTCACTGGGATTTTGTTGCATGCCTTGTACTGTGTTGCAATTGGCTTGTTGTTCACAAATGCCCACAGATACTTGTCGAACGATCCAAATGTCTTCTTTATCTGGAATATATATTTAATAAATCATTCACTTGGACGATCTCCACATCTAAAATTTGTTTTAACAAGACTAGAACTTTCCAATTTTATTTAAGAATCACAGGAATGTAGCAATATATGATAACTCTACTATTTCTTAAGCCTAAACACTTATTTAATTATACTGGTCTTACTTTCTTATGGTTGTACTTGTCAAGGCCAGGTATGCAATACTTATTCCATATGGCCCATGTGGTCATGTTACTTAAGAGGTGTTAGGTACATGCATATGATTAGCAGATTAATTAATTTAACTTTCCCATCTATGCTTCCCATTAGGGTATCATTATATCATTCTTAACATAAATGTTGGGAAGGATTGGAAAAGAATGAAGACATTGAAATAGAAAGGACAGTTGAAAAGTTAAATCAGTGTTTCAAATTCTTTATAGAGCTCATATTATATGATGATTACCTCTAAAATTCTGTTAGAGTTGTCGACAGCTCCTCGGACTTGGCTAAGCTCTATACCATATTCCACACTTGTTGAAGTTATCTTCTTTTCATTGTACTTGGAAACAATTTCTGGATCAAATCCTGAAAAGGCATCCCTGGAGGAAAGTAGAATGCAAAACACAGTTAAGGCCTGTGATTTTGTTTTTTCGAAAATGTTCATAAAAAATCAGTAAACAACCAGCAAGACCTACCTGAATTCTTGCCTTTTCTTTAAAACTGAAGTCCAGTCCGATCCAACTTGTGCACCAGTTAACACCAGCAACTCAAATAGCAGACTGCATATATACAACAAGAAAAATTATCTTAAATGTGAAACTAACAAACATGTAAAATGCACCAAAAACAGGGGAAAAGGGATGCTTACTTATCATCATGGACGGGAACTCCCCATTCTTCATCATGGTATGCAATATAGAGTGGGTCTGAAAACACAACAAACGCCAAGAAGTTTAGTCTTGTTTATCCAAATGCAGTAATTTTTGTCTCATTGTGTTAGAAGATATGTAGTTCTTAATTGCCCTTGAATTGTAGAATTGAGATGCTCGTTACCAGAATTAGGCGTGATAAAGCTGCATCTTTTCTCCTCTCGAGGATTGGGGCTAACTGCTGAGGCGAAGGAAGGGTCGAGAGAAGATACTTTTCCTTCATACTTGGCAGATTTTGTTCTTCCATAATGGGCAATTTTCATTTTCCTCTGCACTTGCGCGATTGCAACTTGTTCCCTTCTTGCTGCTGCTATGCTCCCCGGAGCCTTGACTATCAAGGAGGAGGATGAATATTTCAATGAAGAATTCTCCACAGAAGAGGGTGAAGCTATGCCCCCACTGCTTTTCTTAGGCTTCTTCAACAAAGTTGGGGTTTTATTAGCAGTCCCTTTGGGAGTCACAACTTTCTCAGCACTTGAACTCAAGCCATTAGGATCAATGCTATTCCCTCTCTTGATAGCTGGTAGTCTGGGCGACTTCATTTTAGGAGAGACAGGTGGAGTTGCTGCTGAACTCGTCTTGACTTTAGTACCAACGATGTTGTTATTCTTACCTCCATTTGCAGCAACGGGAGGAGCAACGTTAGATGTCTTTTTAAGCGAGTTGCGGCGTTCAAAAAGAGGAACTATATTGCTATGTGGTTGAAGAACAGGGCGGCCATTGATCTGGGAGAGGGTTTGTGGGCTGCTCTGCAGTTTAGTTTTGGAAGAACACATCTTTAATTTTTCTTTTTGGCTAGCTGTGCTTTTTTGGGGAAGAGGGGTTCAGGCTTTCTTTTCTCTTTTTGTATTGAGGAGGTGATGATCAAAGCTTAGAATTAAGAAATTGGAGAATTTGGGGAAGAATGTGAGAGGGTTTTATAGAGAAAAGAATAAAGCAAGGGGAGTTGTGGCCTTTGTGGGGGGGAGGTAGGGACAGAGGGGTATAAGGGGGAAATTGTGAATTTGGAACATGGAGAGGTTGGGGTCTGCCATACATATGACCTCTTTTCTTGTGAGTGTTGGCACTTTCTACTGTTTAAAGTGACCACGAGGATGACAGTGACCCAATCCTTACTCACATCCTGCATCTGCATTTTTAGGCCTTTACAGTATTTGTTTTAAGTTCCTTATTTTGTTTGGACGAAAAGATAAAAAAATCGCCTGTTTTTACCCAGATGTTTGGTCTAATATTATCCTGTCCTTAGGAAAAAAAAGTTTCAATTTTACAGTTGGTCCTTAACGGAGGGAGATTCAATCAAAAGTCCAGGGGTAAATTTGAACTCTTTTTTCTCCCAAAAAAACTAGATGCGCGGGGTGATTAATACAGAATGATTTGCTAACGGCAAGAGTACGAATGAGCTAAAATATAAGCCGGAGAAATGGAAGTAGTGCCAAGGTCGAGTGCCAGCAGGTCAGGGACCTCCCATTTTCCTAGGCAGCCCAGCCAAGTTCGACAAAAAAACGAGGGAGCTGGAGTCGGCGTGAAGTTTTAGGGGCCAGAAAATGACCAATCATTGCTCTCGTCTTTAGAGCTGGCTTGTATTTTCCTTTTCTTTCTTCCCCTAAACTTCTACCTTTTCCCTCAAAATATCAAGTTGAAATTATTATTACTATTATTTGGAAATGATGATGATATTAATTGAACGTAAATGAAGAGATATGGTTGGTGAGAATTTATCTAGCTGATATTAATTTGTTTGCGATTAAAATTGTTGTTGTTGTTGTTACTCATTATTTAGTTATGATGATGATGTTAATTGAGCGTAAATGAAAAGATATGGTTGGTGAGAATTTATATAGCCGACATTAATTTGTTTGGGATTGAAATTGCTAATCACGTACTTACTACTATATACTTAGCTTATCACAACTCTCCAAAAGGGGTTTGTTTAACCACACTTTTGTCAAAGTTGACATTTTAATTCAAGATGTAACCACTTTTAGTCTTCTTCTACTAGTAGTAGTTATTTCATCTAAACAAATACGCATTTTAGGAGATATATCACCAGAGGACAAGGATATCTCCTGTAGAGCCTCTTAAAAATCTGTCCTTATTAGTTTGTTTTTTGAAAAAAAGAAAACTTTTAAATTAGGGTAAAGAGACAAATATATCCTTCAACTTTAAGATTGAGAGTGAATATACCCCTTGTTAAAAATTGAGATATATATTTGCCTCGTTTCTGAAAAAATTAATAATGAAAAAGGAATAATAATATAAGAAGATTTTGAGATTGAGCAGTTAAAGAAGAATAATTTCGGAATTATAATATTTTAGGCTCCTGAAATGGTTGAAAACGCGTAGTGCCAAGCCAACTAAGAGAAAGATTAAAGGAACAGGGTGTCATTTCCCCCTAACAAGTAACAGAGCCAGCTTTATAAAGTATTGAACATGAAGCTGATCATGTACCTCCTACTAATTTCCTTCTCATTTATCTATTTTTTGAACAAGAATCTTATTCCCTTCTCCTTCTGGGCACTCAACCATAATCATTCTTTTTATAAAATGCTATGGTGTTGTTGTTGTTGCTGCTACGGGTGTCTAAATTAGTTTGCGTAAGTTTCAATTATTCTATTAGAGACATGATATTTTATATTTTGATTATTTCATTAGATATATGATGTTTTTTATTAATATACTGAAAATTACTGTGTAATTATTAAGATAATAATCATATATTCAATTAATTACATAATATAGTAATTAATATCATAACATAATTACAGTATAATTCTTAGTGTCGTTTGATTGCACAAATATATTTACATGATTTGATGTTCTTTTATTTTTTAAAAAATAAAAGTGATTTACAAATTAATTACATAATTGAATAGTGTTTTTATTCTCCTTGTACACTCAATTGATGTTCATCAAGTAATTATTTGGCCAGAAAAAAGGATCAAACTACTTCTCCCATTCCCATTTAGTTATTAATACTCCATCCGTTTTAAAATAAGTGGTGCTTTTAGCTCATGCACACTCCTTAATAAAACTACTCATTCTAGAAAGCAAAATGTATTTTTACCTACTTATTTTTAATAAAGATTTTGAAAAAGATGTAACTCTTTAATATTTTCTTGATTATATAAAACTCTCTCTATTTAAATAAGGATAAAATTGAAAGAACATCATTAGTGTCTTCTTGATTATGTAAAACACCACTTATTTTGAAACAGAATCAAAAGATTTAAACACCACTTATTTTGAAACGGAGGGAGTATAAGGTTTTGCACAACTCTTAAGAAAATACCCTCTCTGTTTCATTTAATTGTTAGGATAAGATTTGCATACCCATTAAGAAAAAATTAATAGAAATTGTAATTTGACTAATATAACTCTATTAAACTTTTAGAAACATACAATAATAATTCTTTTCACATTTTAGAAATAATAATTTTTCACATTTAGAATGACTTTAAGTACTAAGGGTAAAATTGAAAACACACACAATATCTCGAATTTTGAAATATATATTTTAACATACCTAATAATTAAAATGGAGCAAAGAGAGTATTAATTAGAGTGTGAATAGATTAATTTATCCTTTATTAATTTTAATCTTGTCTATTTACTGGCTCTTAATTCTAAAATAATTAATACAAAGAGAAAAAAAGTTTAAAAATAATTAATTCCCCTCTTGACTTTTTAAATTGATAAATAATATTTGGAAATACCTATTTTAGTATATATGACAATTAAAAGTGAACGAAGAGAGTATGTAATTATATTCAATTACACTCAAATTCAATTACTCTTCGTTCCTTTCACTCGATGGGGACATAATTAAAAATATTTGCCCAAAATAATAAAAAATAATTTATCTTTTCTTTTTTAACTCATCTAATATTTAAGACAAGAAACAAAAATATTATAAATTTTCGAAAAATATAAATATATTAGCTAAATTATAACTTCTATTAATTTTTTTATTAAATAATACGTAAATCTTAAGACAGGCCTTAATGTGAACATTAATCCCAGCAAAGATTAGTAAAAGGACATTAATCTCCTCACTAATTACACCCATCTCATTAACCCTTACGCCACAATATTAGGTGATACGTTCGTATTCAAGACTTTCAACATCAAAGGCCACTGTGCAACTGATCAGAAATGCTTTTCAAATTATGAGGTATCTTTTCTTTTATATATTCCTCGTTTCCATATAATTACTAACTATATTAAAAATAGCATTTTAAAATATTTATTAATTTTAAAATTTAAAAATTAATAATTATATTTTTTTAATTTTACTTTTAGTACTTAAAGTCATTTTAAAATGCTAAAAATTATTATTATATGTTTCTAAAACTAATATGGTTATATTAGTCAAATTATTATTTCTATTATTTTTTTATTGGGTGTGCAAATTTTACCCAACAATTAAAATTGGAACAAGGAGTATTTCTTAAAGAATATCAATTAGAAATTTTTTAAAATTATTCTAATTTTTATTTAAATTAAATCTTATATATATATAAAACAAAGAAATGCAATCATTAAATTCAAATAATTATAAATTCACGATTTAAAGTTTTAAAAAAAAATAGTTCATTTTATTTTAAAATAATAATTAATTTGAAAATTTTATTTAAAAAAAGTTGAGATAAAAGAAATAGAAATCAATAAGACGTACAACTGAGTAATAATTTCTTGGGAATAGTAAATGTTACTTCGTACTAAGAAAATAATGGAGAAATATCATAATGATTCAGCTCCAACAGTTATCCATTTCTTGGTGCATTGTCTTATCACTTGCTTTTCATTCTATGAAAAAAAAAAAGTAGTACTATAAAATCTAAACCTTAAGTTGCAAGCAAATCCAACCTCATCAAATGTGACACATCTTGGGATTGAAACAATGAATATTCATCTCAACTGAGTATTCAAATTATTAGTAAAACCATTAGTTCATTTTTTAATGTCATTTTAGCCTTGATTTTCATCTAGTATTAACTGCTATATATTTCAGATACAAAAAGATAATTAATTAATTTTTTTGTTTGAATCTTCCTTTCTTCTAATTAGATTTAAAAATGAATTAATTTCTTAAATAATCATTCAATTAATAGTTAATTTTAAAAATTATTATCAATTAAATGACCATCTAAAGCTTACGTCTAAGAAGAGACAATGCGAGTAACTTATAATGGTTTTTAATATACAAATAATAAGGGCTGGAAGCCTAAGGAAAGCAAGAAGAAAGTTGGTTTTTATTTGCTTTAATGGACTCCTTTAAGCTACTGAGATTAGACCGCTCAGTTAATCATGTCTGAAGAGGTTAGAAGTAGAAGTACAAGTAATTAACGTTGTTAATTAATTACTTTATCTCTAGCCAATCAAATTAAGGCATGCAGCTACCTAGCTAGTTAATGTCATTAACCTAAAAGACTAATCACATTGGATTAATTTCAAGGGAAAAGAGAAAACAGGCCATGTGCAAGTCCCACAATATATAATTGCATCAAATCAATTATGATGATCAAGGCAACTCTAGTTCAAGTCTAGACATTAACACATGATTCTCTTATTGGGTAGATGACATCTTATCTAATTGTCCAAATGTCTATTAAGAAAATTAGCATAATTTTATGTATCTACCTTCCTCGTAATTTCTTGTCTGTCCGTTTTCCTATTATCAAAACGGCCAGCGAATGAAATATGGACATCATTAGAATCAACAAGAAGTGGTTTAAATTTCTAATTGATAAAGAAGAAAAAATGTAGAGGAACTAGAACTAGATGAAACTCAATTTCAAAATTTGCGTGTCAAGCCACATAAGACAGATTTTCGAAAGTTCACATAAAAATTATTGCTAAGTGGTCAAAGTAAGACTCAGTAATATAATATTATCATGACGACATTACTAAAACCAAGTAGGATGAGTAATGGAGTCATGAGCTACCTTCAAATCTTAGTGCTAAAAAGAGACATAAAAGTTGGAATTAACTGTGGCTTGCTCCATGTAAGGTGTGTAGAAAATGTATGATCTGTAGGAGAATCGAAAAACTTAATAAGTTAAGCAAAATGTCTTGTTTCTTTGTTTTTCTTAAAATAAAAAATAAAATTACATAAGATCTGAGAAAAAAGTGACTGTTAAAGCCTGTAATTTCGATTCCGTCCTGGGTCAATTTTGCACGGAAGACTGATATCGTATTTTTTAAAATTGAATACCTTCCTCTGTTGCTATCTCTGGAACTTTAATATAATTAACAAAAAGAAAATCACATATATCTACCCAGTTTCTAAACTTCTATTGAGTCACTTCTTTAAATTACCGGAGAAAATATTTTATTTTAAAAAATTACAAAATTCAAAAATAATAAAAAAATTAAAAAAATTAAAAAAATTAAAAAAATTAAAAATATTCAAAATTAGAAAAACTTTTTTTTACGATGATCGAATATCATTCTCATAGAGCATCACATTATTGATTGGAGAAATCAATTGAAGATTATCCTTGACCTCTTCACATAGTTTGGACCATATTATCATGATAGCCTCCTCATATATATATGGTCCATATTTCCTATGTCACATCGAGGTTTAATTTTATGACTTACAACATTTCCGTTGTAATCCTTTTCTAAGATTATTATTGTCCGATACTATTTGCATGTTCCTATAAATGGTATTAAATATTAATTAACAATATAATAGCTCTCACAATTTTAAAATACATGAACTGGCAGAAAAAAAGTGGTCATATAAATTAGGAAATGTCAAAGTGGTCATATATATTTGCACATGTTGGCCCTAGTAGTAGGAATTTTCTTCTATTTTTGTCTTATTTTCTTCTTCTTCATCATATGAAGAAAAAGTTAACCTTAAATTATTTCATGAGGAATTAATTATTGCTCCACTTATATATCATTGTGTACGTACGATGGAGAGTACGACCTGAATCTGAAACGAAACTCGATTTGTTCCTCCAATTTTATTTTTTTCCAAAAATTAGTATAGTAATAATATTTAAACCCGCATGTTCGCCTAGACATGTTATTCTATCTACAGCTAAATGTTTCATGATATGTTCTTTTCTTTTGCAATGGACGGTTTATTATTATAATACAAGCTATATAAGTCGAAAGATGATCAATTAAACATTTTTCATTCGCAAGTTTATTCTTATAATAGGTAAAGAAAATTATATTGCATACATAGATTAAAAATTATTTTGTATATATACATATAAATTTTGAATATCTTAAAATAAATTTTTCGACATTGATAATAGTACGACGCTCAATTTATTTGTTCCAAAATACAATATTATTGTGCATTTCTTCTTTTCTTGATTAATACTTAATTTCTTACTTTACAAAGTAGCAGCACGATTGCACGAATGATGAATTTGTTCGCTCAAAATATAGCGTGATCTAAAATTATTTCAATAATTTTTAAGATTCTTTCAATTTTTTTTTTTTTTTAAAAACAATTATCGTGAATAATCGTAATGCGCCAAAAATTCAAATGCTCATACCTTTGGAACTATTTATTCTTCTCATAAGGGCAATTTTATGAATAGCACAGCAACCTAGTAAGTAAGCATTGTCTGTTAGCACATGTGGGAAGTATTTACAGTAATTTGCAAAAGACACCTGGTCGTGGCCCCAATTGTTACACAGTTGTCCTGGCCTGTGCATCATGAGAAGGGGGCCCATTGAATGGAAGTAAAGCAGGGTCAAATATGGTAAGATCCTTGATGAGGTCCAAGTGTGTTAAAGACTAATTTTAGCCTCACCATGTGACCAATGTAGAGGCTGAGATAACTACACTGACGAATTGGCAATATCATATCACATGCAGCATACCTGGGTAGCTAAAAATCCAAACCACGTCGCATATGCAAGGTGAATCCCACTAATATAGCTACCTCACATGAACTACATCTATGTATTTTTTTATTTTTTAATCTGAGATTTTGTTTCTTTAAAAACTAAATCTCTGATTAATGATGATTAAAAATTTGACACTCATATTTTTTATTTAACAAAATTAATGATTTGCTAAATTCTAATTGAATATGGGAAAGCTAATTTTGGTTATAACTCCTCATAGTGTGTTATGGATAGTCATTTTGTTAATTTTGGTTGTAAATCTCCCTATCTCCCTCGCATTTACAAGAAAACAATAAAGGGAAAGAGAGAGACAATTTCAGAGAAGGAAAAATAAAGAAGAATATGGATTCCAATAAGATTTTCTTTAAAATTAGAAGTAGGTACTGCTTAAGCATATTTGTGTAAAAATTGTATTTTGTACTCCCAAGAACGGTGAATTTAGGAGTAGCTTGAAAGGAAGACACAAACTAAAAAATTAGCGAAAATCCTTATATCCCATCCCTCCCCCAAAATCCTTAATGGTATTACTATAACAAAGTGCTGTTGAATCCTCTTTTGTCTCAAAAGTTGCCCAGATATACGTCCCAAGGACCCCCAGCCACCTCAAGACAAAACAAAATACAGGAAATAATAAGGACGAAAAGAAGATTACTTAAATGGTACATAGCTTCCTATACAGGTCTTAATTCATTGAAGAAGGCAGAGGCCCAAGGGAAACTTTGGTTAGTACATTAAAGATAATTGATGGTGTGGGGCGCCCACGAATAATGTTCATGATGCTCAGTCCCTGGAGTCCGCGTAACCGAGATATAATTTGAACTTTATGAGTTTTAAATTCTAAAAAAACGATATTAGGTATTAATAATTAAATTCTGAATTTTTTAATATAAACATAGTAAATTAAAGTAATTACTGAATTCGTACATAACCTTCTAGCTCTCTGGTTTCTTGGACCTTGCTCCGCGACAATGTGGCCTTCGATCTCAAGGATAGACATGCACGGTGCTGGTCTTTGGGCCAAGTTAGGAACTGCATGAAAATTTATGACAAGTCTAGCCAAAAATTGAGAAGATGTATATAGGATAAAAGGAGAATTGGGAAAGGGACCTCTCCTATCAAGTGTCCAAATGAATCTGTCCTTAGCAAAATGCTGTGTCCATATGTTTGAGCACTCCCAATCTTGTGGCATCACTTTCATCAATAATTAGTAGGATAAAACGAATCGGCTAAAGTCACTAGCAAAATACTGTGTTCATGTATTTGTCCACATATATTTCATTTTGACATGATCTTATCTAAAACTTGTTTCTATTGAACATTTGTAGTATTTAAAAAGTGTACTTATTAGACGCTTGTTTAATAATTAATCAAAATATAAAAATGTGTGTAATACACTACCGGATATGTCAAAATGATCTAATTAAATGAGTACATGTGACATCTGAGTCCAAAAAGTTACTCCCTCCGTCTATTTTTTAGTTGTCACGTTTTAAATTTTTAATTAAAAAAACAAAAAAAACATGTAATTTAATTAAAATACAAAAATAAACACATAATTAAAAATTTAAATTTAAGATTTAAATATTTGAAAATTATACGAAAAATACTATAAGCCGTCATCCTTTTAAATTGTATAATTAAAAAATACATAAATATTAGTTAAAATTTATACGCTTTAATTTTAAAAACAAGATGTGACAAGTATAAAAGAATGGAGGAAGTATTATAGAATAAATTTTGAGAAAAAAATAATCTATATAACTAATTTTTAAAAAAAGATGGCTAGCATGCCTACAAATCTATAAGCCGATACAATTGATAGCTTTAAAATCGAACCTGACAACTTCAAAATCGTTGAATCGATTCCAGACGCGAAATTCTAAATTCAATTATTTTTACTCGCTTTATTCAATACTCGCTTCATTGAATAAAATGTCGTAGAATCAACGCTGTTAAATATAGTAAAATGTCATTTTGTATATGAATACTTAAAATGCATGCATTATATGTACATTTACGTTATATTATTAAGGTATTTGTATTGCTATACACTATTAATGGATTAACATTTAATATAAATATTATCATTATGAAAACGCATTGAATACAAAGTTATATAGTATATTAGAACATATAGCATAAATTATTCGTTTAAACAATTAACACTTAAGAAATTTCAAAACAAAATTAGAAATTAGAATTTATGATTTTTTTTATAACATTGAAACTTGATATCATCACAAACACATATTCTTGTACTGACCGTGAAGTACTATTATATCTTCAAATCCAAGAAAGACTCATCAAAATTAGTTAAAACAACCATTAATATTTGCAATTAGGGTGGATTATCAATATCACACTTTGATGTGACCTTTCAGGGACCTAGTTAATGCGTAATGCTTTATGCAACTGCATAATCCTTTTTTAATTGTATTTTAAATATTCTAAGATAAGTTTACTTGCAAAGAGAAGTATAATTCTTTATCCAACGTAATTATTTATCAAAAGGTAAAATCGCAATAGCTTTTAAATTTAAATATTAAAAAATTAAAAAAGGAAATAATGATGTGATTATTTAAAAGTTGAAATTTTTTAAAAAGATAAAAAAAGAAACGTATATTGCTATGGGATTCGTACTTTAAAAATTTAGTAATAACTTAGTTAAAAAAATCATTTATCTTTTATGAGATACCTCAACTCAAAAAAATTTCCTTTTTTTCTTAACTGTGTCCATCAAATATCTTTCAAGCATAATTGAAACGGAATAAATAATGTAATTTAACTAAGTCTAATTGAGAAACTTATTATATATATATATTCTTTCTAATTATACAAGCTTTAACAAGAAGAAGAAGAAGAAAAGAAATTTCGGGCCCCGTTTGATCACGAGATGAAATCATGATTTGAAATCAAGGAGATGACATTGTGTTTTGTTCTAGGGAACAGAATTAATTTTTAAACAGATTTTTCATGAATTTAAAACATCCATAAATTGCGAAAACTATCAAAATCTCTCCAACGTACAACCCAACAAGTAAAAGTTAATAACAAAGTATAATACAATGTGTCGAAAATATTCTTAAAAATATATGATATTTATTGATCGAACTTTAGTTCAATAAAAGGTAAAATTGAACATAAATTGTAGTGTACTACTCCTCACAATTGGCAAACTTATAGCCGATATAAATGGTTACCAAAGATTGGTAAGAGTAATAATACCAACAACAAATTTTATGTATATCTAAAATAAATATTTGGTAAATATAAACGATATTTTTTAAATAAAATATAAACGCGCACAAGATGACAGTTAATCTATCTCATGATTGGGAGCCTAAATCAAGCTCTATTGAATATTTGAGATTTAATCTCGAAAATTTGAAATTATGGTATAAAATCGCATGTCCAACGTTGGAGTCATTTCATGATTCCAAATCATTTGCATTTAAATTCGTATATTCAAATGCCTACTTAATATATTAATACACGTTAACATTTTTAACGAGACAACAAGAGGAAATGAAAAAAGAAAAAGACCTGTCCTCCGGCAGCGATGTGATCCCCATCTAAACCTACAAACTCTATGCTGCTTCCCTTAGGAACTCCATGCTATACTACTCTCCTTTACAAGTAATTCATATTTCAACTCATAAAATTCCAAATTTTAATTTTTCTTTTCTTTTCCCTCCTCTTCCCTTTTTTCTGGGGTAACATCACTTTAATTACAAATTCATGCTTAAAAGTTGATTCTTCATTAGAAAATAAAAAAGAAGTTGATCTTTGGAGTATACATATATATGAAATTTGAGTAATTTTCCTATTCAAACAGCAGTTTAGAGAACCACCAAAGTCTATGGACCACTTGTAGGTATTGATAAATTGGACTTCAAAATGAAATTCTAACACCAAATGAGAAAAAAATTAATGTTTTATTTAAAGTGAATTGTTAATAATCTTTTTATTTTAAAAACATCTCATTACTGATAAAAAAATGTCAAAAATCTCTTGGCATATTATCAATCAATTTTCTCTGGCCATCCATGTAAATTGACCGCTGATTCGCTTTTACTGTTGCGGGTAATGATTTTAAATTTTGAAATGAGAATCCTCCGTTTAAGTTTGACGCCTGCCCTCAAGATCAAATGCATCCACTTTTGTTAAACATTAAGGACCTTTTTGTGTACAAGATAATACCTGAAGGACTAAAGTAGTTCCCACATATACATAAGGGACCATTTAGGCTTTTCCCTCTTTTAGTTTACTGCTTTTCTTTCCAGAACCCAATATCTATCTTCCTGTCAAAACAAAGGAAAAAACCCTCCGGTACCCTCTCTGCCACCGGAGCCCACCGCCAGCGGCAAATCCACCTCCCTTGTCGTGAAGTTGTTTGCCTCTGGTGTTTGGTTGTCTTCAATCTCAAACTCGATTATACCCTGCCCTTTTTATTGGTATGTATCTCAATTATTTCTGTTAGCTTTTATTATCTTTCTTCTTTTGTTTCTTCCGAGTTTGATTTTTCCGGATTTAAGAATTGCTTAGTTTGAACCATTTGCCGGTTTTGGGTCTGCGGGTGATTTATTTGCTCTCTTCTCGAACTGCTTTAGTTTCTCTTCTATTTATTTGTTTCTTTTTATAATTTTATTCTCCATATTGCTGCTTTTCGGTGTTGGTCATCCAATCTAATTGACGAAGGTTCAATTTTTTCTGATGCAAGTTTTTTTTCCCTTTTGCTTGGAACATACCTTCACTAACCTCTGAGGCGAAGTTGAAGCACGCCCCCAGTTAGCTCATTAAATAATTAATTTGTGCAAAGGAGTATCAAAATCAGATATCCACATTTAAGACTTTTGGTAACTCCCACATATATAACTTATAAGTGTGTGAAAATCAACATGCTTAGACCTTGATTTAACAAAACTGGAAATAAAAGTTTCACAGTAAAAACATTAGACAGCAATCCACTACATGATACAATTTTCCTGGAAAAGAGGCTACATCTAAACTTTCTTGTTAATTGAAATGCTTCTGGAAAAAGAGGATGAGCAAGGAGAAGACGCGTATTAGCATGAAAGTTGAGAATGATTGAGCGAAAGCTCATCTACACCTTTTGTTGTGAATCTGACTTAGAATATAAGGTGTTTTTAGGAGTTGGAAAAGAAGAAAAACCAACGTTCAAAATATGGGATTGAGAATATTATTTTTTTTTCCTTGAGGAATTCTCTGTTTACCTCTTCTTCAAAAATGAGAAACAATGAGAATTAGCCGAATCTATTTATGTAAATGTGCGCTTAATGTGGATGGTGGGTTCACAAATTGCTAGGATAAGATCAAACTGGCTTTAATTTTTAAGGTCATTTTTCTCAAATTAAAATGGGTATATATTTTTTATATTAGCATATTATTGAAAGTTTATTTTAGGTTTTTGCAAGCATTAGTTTTAGCTCCCATTGATTTGTCTATATAAACCAGCAAGATGAATAACTTGAACCAGAGCCAAAAATAATAGATAATTGGTCAAATTTATACTCTATTTGGACCATGTTAATGATAACATGTTTATGTTCAAAGCAATGTGGCACCCTAAATCTCTAAATCCAGAATCCACTTTTTGGACAGACTTCTCGTGAACTACTCAAGCGTCTTTTCAAAGCAGAATTAGAGCTGTAAGTTTCCTTCCTCATTTTCATTCCGTCCCTTTCCCCACTGATTCTCTTTTGTCTCTGCTAATACCGAAGCCCCACGTGGTCCCCTTTTTCCAAATGTGCTTTCTTGTCTTTGTCCTTTTTCTATGGAGAATTCAACACTCCAGACAGATTCAAACGCTGTCAAAGCTGAAGCTGAACAGCTGCCAATGGCTCTATCTTCTTCAACCCTGCAAGAGACCTCCTTCTCAACTGGAAACAACGCGCCCAATTTATTTGTGGTTGGCATCCTGTCATTTGGAATCTCATCTGAAACATTTAGAAAATATAGCCTAATAAATATCGTACCAAAGTTTTGGAACAAAAGTGGAAACATGGTGTAACTAATTTTCCTAAAATATCAGATTACGCTGATGATAAGTCACTGTAATCTGATTCTTATCATCACCATTATCTGATTCTCAGAAGCTGCAGCTACCACCATACTGAGTATTACAATTGAACCTTCTGAATGGTTAGTGTCTGATAATTCACCGTAATTTGATTGTCAGAAGCTGCTGTTACCACCATAGTAAGTACTAAAATAAACTGTTCAGAGGTTTAGTTCTTACAATCATAATCTTTGAAGAATCTGAACCTATCTGTCCATCGTAAATGCTTTTCACAAGCTGTGTTGTCGCCTTGTCGGTACTCCAGCATTTTATTTCTTATATTTATTGAGATCTGCTCCTCCATTTGGCACCAAAAACTTCATTCTCGATTCTACAAGACTTTTTATGAAAGCGTTGAATTTTGGCTCTGTAGGGCTACTGTTGTTGGAGTATCCTCGCATAGAGGCTAAAATGAATTCTCTCCTTTTTTTTGTTTTTTTGGGAGCGCCTGAAGAGACCTGCTTACTGGAAGGTACCATTCACAAAGAATGATGAAAAGGTTACCTACCTTATGATCCTCCTTATCTTACAGAGGTTTACTATGAGCCATACCTAGCGGGATACATATTGCCCAAATGGAACCTAAAAGATGGGATGGGTGATCCGTAAGATCATTTGGCGAGGTTCAGCCTCAGTGTGGGAATCTTTCTGAAACTTGTTTTGTTGAGGCAATTTCCCTCGTCACTTACCCGCATTCTCTTGCATACCCACCTGTGTGCCTCCAAATACCGTGAAGTCCTTGGAGCATGTGCGATTTATTCAGGATCCTTGTCAAGAGAGAAATCAGTCCCTTATTCTTTTTTTTTTTTTTAAATGTTAAAAGGTCTGGATGAGAAGAGCGAGTCTCAGTTTGAGGTGAGAAGCCAATTGGAAGCTTGCTAGGGGAACGGGCCGATGAAGGGCGATGATATGTTATCAGCCAATGCGTTTTACCCCAATACCGATGTCGATAATCTGGCCTTGGGCATGGACAACTATCAGTTATTTTCTTCTGTCTAAACTCACGGAATAACCTTCGTACTTTAACCTGTTTTTTTCTGGTGTGCTCTATCTAAGTGAAGACTTCCGTGGATCGCTTCCGCATGAAAGACGAGTCCTCTTTTTGTCTAACAGTTTTCTGCTCTTGAACATGATCTAATGGCATTCAATTTATTCATAATATTGGCTGGAAAAGCTGCTGTGCCAAACATTTTGGAGAATTTTCCGTGGACTTTCCCCTGGGAGTACAGAGCTATAAGCTCTAACTTCAATTTGCTTTCCTAGTTATTTTGGGATTGATGTTGGAAATTCCAGAGTTCTTGAAAGCCCTGAAAATGATAATTCTTTAGGAGAAACTTATAGCAGTCCTTATAGTTTTATGTTGATAGAGATCATCTCTTCATTTGAAGTATTTAAATTTTTTGATTGACTATCACTTAGGGGTCATTTGGTTGGGAAACAAGTTATCCCGGATCCACTGTCATCTCACCCTCAATGAGAAATAAGGAATAGATAGTCTCAAGATTAAGCCGATGGGTTTATCCAAACGTGGGATAAAAATTCAGATAACTTATCCTGGGATTAGCTATCCTACATTGAGGGTGGTAACAATACTATAATTTCGGATAACTAATTCCGGATAAGTTATCCCGAGATTTTATTCCAATCAAACACGGATAAACCCATCCAAAATTAATCCCAGGATTATTTATTCCTTATTCTTCATTGAGGGTGGGATAACAAGATAACTAAAACCTCGGATTAGTTATCTCTGGGATACTTGTTTCTCACCAAACGATCCTCAGATAAAGATCCTGAAAGCTATGTAGTGATTGCCGAAAATGATGCGGCTACTCTGAGAAAATTTGATTCTGACATTACTCATGTTCTGCTTACCAAATAAACTAAATTCTACATCTTCTTTTCTGAACTTCTAGTTTGATTAAAGCCATAAAAGCATATGTTGTAATCTTCTTTAGTTACCATCTGATGCAGAACTATTGCCAAGTGCTCTAGACAGTTATTACTGTGGTGTATATGAAACTGATGTTTATGTGTAATGTATTAGGACAGAACATATTTCAACATTCAATTATCGCCTTAGGACAGGGTGGTAGGCTGCAGTGAGCAGGCTTGTTGTGGCTAGGAGAAGCTGGGCTATTCAACTCAGGTAATGCACCTATTTCACAGCAAACTGGAAGTTCTCTACGTAGTTCTAGTTCCTTTTCTTAGGGCAAGCATTAGATAGCACTAGGAGTTTCAATGAAGTATTAAACAGGCGTTCCGTTGTATTCCAACCTACTAAAAATAATTAGGAGAAATTTCTGATTATGCATGATGCATTGGGATCCCAGTGATAGATCATGGTTCTAGTCTGGCACCTATCTATTCCCTACCAGTATTATACTGTTATTATTATTATTATGCCAGCATTATCTTATTCTTCAATTTCATTACTACTGTTATTTCTTTTTACTTGGTTATCTTTACCATTTTTGCTGGCAGTACTTTTCGCTCTTTCAATATTTTCATCCTAGCGTTTTTACTCTTGCATTTTTTTCCCAAACCTGTTCTTAAAAACCAATTTTCTTGAACGAGCGATATTGGAAACAACTTTCTTCGAGGTAAGGTTTGCGCCACCCCCACCCTCCCCAGACTCCCACTCAGGGACCACTCAGATATGTTGTTGTTGTTATGTCCTGTCATTAATTTTTTCTCTACTGGTAGTTAATTGCTTTAAAAAAATTAGAACTTAGCTGAATCAATATATGGTCGTCTCTGAGCAATGAAATCAAAATGTAATTTGTCCATTTAGAAAAAAAAACATAATTCTGTATAGTATTATTTCGAGATTCGTAGTTTGGAATTAAAATTGAACTCTACAAGTTTTAGTATTTTGATTGGCTTTAAACCTTTCTGTGTCACAAATGCTATATTAGATTTATAAAAGGCTCTACAGGCAAAATAATACGGGGACATAATTCATCCAACCTCAGTTAACTTTCTCAAAAAAAAAAAAAAAAATCATCCAACCTGTTTCTCTAGTTGCAATGAAACAAAAAAAACTTTTTAAGTCCATACATTTGTTGTCACACATGATTGTCTCGTGTTTGTCACTGGGGATGACTACTCATATTCTAATCAGTACTATTTATGTTAGGATCTGTGGGTTTGCATACACACACACGCACACACATACGATGTAGTCTATGCTAGCAAATATTAATCCTAAGTTCCCCTTTCTCTAGCTTGCTTTTGCCTCTCTTGTTAATTTACTGTCGCTTTAACTTTGCTTAATGTTTTTGTATCCTTCTATTGCAGTATGCAATTTTTTCAAAAACCTTCCAAGGGAAAAATATCAGAAAGCGCCCATTGGTTGAAGAGGAGGAGAATGAAGATGGTGAAGGTGATGGTTCAGTCATATACCAAGAAAAAGCCAGCCGCAAGACAATAAGCTGCACTTTTCAACTGGACCTTCAAAGTCCAACAAGGATACTGGAATCAACCGTGGATCTTTCAAAATCTTCGTTTTCATTTCGAGTCCTCAAAGGAAATCTCAAGTTCAAAATGATAGAGCAACAGCACTTTAGAAACTGGAGACTGAGTTCTAAAGATGCCCGGGCCATTAGGGAAAGAGCTCTGAAGCAGGCAGAGGAGGCTTTGAAGGGAAAAAGCAAGTAGGTGGTGATGAGAAATTGTACAAGGGTATGAATCAAGATACTGATTACAAAGCTGGTTTGAGAAGAGAACATACGATTTCTAGTGAGAAAGTTGGTGGAGCGTATGGTCCTCTCAGGGCTTCTGCTCACATCAGAGTTTCAGCAAGGTTTGACTATCAACCAGATATCTGTAAGGACTATAAAGAGACGGGATATTGTGGATACGGGACTCTGCAAATTTATGCATGACCGTGGAGATTATAAGTCTGGGTGGCAGATGGAAAAGGAGTGGGAGGAAGCTGAGAAAGAGAGGAAGAGAAAATTGGCCATGGGAATGCTCGATGAGGATGACAAGGATGCAGAGAAGAGTGATGAAGATGATGATGACGCATTACCATTTGCGTGTTTTATCTGCAGAGAGCCTTTTGTTGATCCTGTTGTGACCAAATGCAAGCATTACTTCTGTGAGCACTGTGCATTAAAGGTAATTTCAGTTACCTTTTTACCTTGTTTGTTGATCACGTCATGGTCTGTGAACTGCAACCACTTTTCTGTACCTTTTCCTTTCTGTTGTTTTTAACATTTCCTCAATGTTGAAATTACATAGTTTATTCACCCACCTTCCCCAAATGTCAACCACCTAAATAAAGTAATGGCAACAGAATGAAAGAGAGATGGTTGTAAAAGATCTTCTAGGTGCCTTTTTCTATTTACACGAATATATAATGAAATTACCAGTTGAAATAGGCAAGAGTTACTTCTGCAAACAAGTATTTTAATTTTACCTTTTCCTTTAGTAAAGCTGCCTCTTTGTATATGTTTGACTTTAGCAGTTAATCTTTTTTTTCCTTTTTGGTGGTTGTGGTTAACAGCACCATGCAAAGAATAAGAAGTGCTATGTATGCAACCAGCCAACCCTTGGGATATTCAATACGGCATTTGAAATACGCAAGAGAATGGCGGCTCAAGGAAAATAATGGATCTTCTGCCAGTTCTTACTTTCATGATGCCATAGAAGTGGATCTTGCTTTACTGTAAGTGCCTACAAGTTGGATACTTAGATTTAAACTGTGCATTTCCTTATGTGTAAAGTATAGCCCTATCTTGTTTCGCATCAAATCCTAGCATACCACATTCCTGCTGGTGTCTGGAGCCAGGGGTAAAGTCAGAATTCTACGTTTGAGATTTAAAGAAATCATAATCGTTAAAGTGGTAACCATGTCATTAGCAGAATTAAAAACTAAAAGTGCTAAAAGGTTATAAAATGGCAAAGTGCATAAGTTAAAAGGCTCAAAATCCCCAGCATCCTATCACAAGGAGCTGGATCTCCTTGCTTATTAACAATCACCCTACTTTAAAAAAACCTCAGACAGCATGATAAAGCAATGGAAAAAAAGGAACTTTGTGAAACCCAAGACAAACAAGTTGACCCATTCATCAAAAGGAAAGATTAGAAAAGATTCTTTGGCTCGCTGCTGATGACTCTGGAAAGCAGCGTCAAAAGTGGAGACTTGCTCTCATCATTGGAGGCTTGCCATAGCGGAGAGCTATGCCTTGGAGTATGAAGAGGGCAGCGACAGAGGACTAGGGCTAAGGAATTGTGGAACTGAAAGTTGAATGAGAAAAACCTAAGTAAGTACCAAATTTTGTATAAAATAAAATGTATAATAGTATTTAAAATAAAA
The DNA here is from genome assembly GCA_018107945.1 of Datura stramonium. Lineage (NCBI taxonomy): Eukaryota > Viridiplantae > Streptophyta > Magnoliopsida > Solanales > Solanaceae > Datura > Datura stramonium. The sequence goes on along the minus strand of JACEIK010006251.1, from coordinate 54,537 downwards.
TATTTTTTTTAGTTTTTAATTTGTTTATTTTATTTCTTTATTATAGTTTTTAGGTTTTTTTTTGTTTATTTAAAGATTAAAATAATATTAGTTGGGTATTCCGTTTAAACCGAATTAGTGTTTTGGGAGTCGAGAGGCGACAAAAGTAGAGGGGCCTCGGTTCACTGAGGCGAAGCGAAGCACTCGCTTTGAACTGGAAGTGCCAATAAATACAAAAAAATTAAAATTTGCATATATTAATAACTAAAACCAATATGAATAACATTTAGTGTGAAAAATAATTAGTTCTAATTGTTATAACCAAAATTAAGAAAAAATGTAAGGAAAAGCAAAAATGCAGAAACAGAGGATTAAATCAGAAACAGAGGATGAGAGGAAGAAAGAGACTAGACCGAAAGAAGAGTAGTTGGGTTGAAAACAGAGCAGAGCAAGAAGAAAGAAGAAAGAAGAAGAAGAATATAGAAAGAAGAAAGAAGAAGAAGAAAGAAAGAAAGAAAGAAAGAAAGAAAGAAAGAAAGAAAGAAAGAAAGAAGAAAATAGAAAAAGAAGAAATGTTACCTTCTCAAAAAAGAAAAAAAAAGAAAAAAGAAGTACCTGAACCCTATTTCGACTCACCTCAGATGACTGGGAAACAGAGAAAGAAGAAGAGGAAGCGTACAGTGGTAGTCTGACTCTGACTGAAAATTCTAGCTCTCGAATTGTGTTTAAAAGCTATGCTTCGCCTTGCCTCGCTGCCTCATTGGCGCTTCAGATTGCTTCTTGGCTCAGAGAAAAAAAGGCGATAACTGTTTGCTTCACCTCGCCTCACACTCCTGCCGAGGCGAGTGCCTTTCACAACACTTAACTGAATATTAAAAACCAAGTTCTGAACCATACCGACACTAGGAAGGAAAACCGAATAATGAACCGATTTTCCAGTTTTGCTGGTTTTGGTATGAAAGTCTGTCTAGGTTCGGTTTTGAACAGCCCTAATTCCAACCTACAAGGAAGTATGCTTCTAATGAACTTTATTTTTATAGATTAAGCATATTTTCTAAACATTTAGGAATTCCTATTTTTACAAGGCTAACATGTAGATACGTGTCAAAACCAAATGCTCTAAGCATTAAGTGGAGTATAGCTGATCGAGAATCAGTTGCGGCAAGAGTGATGAGCGCAAAGCAGAGTGTAAACTGAGCTCTTCACTAGTCAAAGATAGTATAGTATTATGATCGTATCCACAAGGATTAGTACAAATAATTATTCAAAGAAAACTTGCTTGCTATTATTCCTCGGTTGATTAAAAACGTGTGTTTGTTGTGGTTATAAACCATGATTATCAACTATAAATCTAATCTAAGACAATTGACAATGAGTAAAGGTTACTATCAATATGTGAAGTAAGGGTGATAAACAAGATAGGTGTAGGATGATAATCATATAATCCTGTTCAATAGTCACGCTCAAGTCCTATCGCATTCTCACTGGATTGTTAATTAGAGTATTCTGGGTTTAGATTCCTCTTCTGATTGAATCATGGAACTTTAAAAAATAATTAAAACTCAAAATTATATGCAAGAATATATTTATGTTTGTCTTATGGAAAAATGTCTTTCGAATATTTCTCCTCTTGGTTTAATCAACGATTTCCACAAGCTCTTTCGATTACTTAGAAGAAATAATAATTCAAACCAAACAAGATAATGCAGAGATATTCACTAATTTATTCCTCTTTCGATTAAATAATATAGTGAATAAAGCCGCAATTTAATGCAACTTCGATAACAAGTTCAAGAATAAAAACAATAATCAAAATTCACAATAAAGCCTCAATGACATGTCTGTCAAGAACCCTAAGAAAAAGTACTCCATAATAGAATTGAAGAACATCAAAAACATTGCAATCAACGATTGATTCAAATTTTCATATTGAATCGAATCATGATGGGGAGTAGTGAATTGGTGTCCTACGCTGTTTTACACTCCCAATCTTCGTAGGTCAAAAATCCCCTCTCAAATGTTCCGAATCTGATGTTGAAACGAAGCTAACCGTGCCGCCAAGGCATTCAAACCGTCCGCTTCTCGCCAACCCCGATCTTCTTCCCCGCCTTCCTCTTGATGATTCCTCGTCGTGCCACTGGATTTCTTGTGCAATTCTCGTTCAACAAAGTGTACAACTCATATGCCTTTCTCCAAGGCTTGGCTCCACCCGATGCGTAGTCTAGTAATATTTTGTATGTGGTCTAGACTTTCTATTAAAGGTATGGGCCAGACCCTCATTCGATTACCGATGATGGGGACAAATTTCCTCAACAATGACTTGAATCTTTCCCAAGCCATATACAGTTCTCAATGCTTCTGCTTGAAACCGAGTATTTCACTTCTCAACTTTGCGCCTGCTTCGAAGGAAAAACTGGAGCAAGGAACTTTCTAGCCAAGTCATCCCATGAAGTTATGGAGTTCTGGCTCACTACCACTCTTTTTTCGCCTCCCCAACAATGAAAAATGGGAAGAGGGTCAATCGGACATAATCAGTGGACACGCCGTGGGGAAAACGTGTCACTTATCTCAAGAAAGCTCTGTAAGTGCCGCCGGGTCTATGTGCCTTCCAAGTGAATTGACCACTAGAATGTAAACAGTCGCACCATATTTTTGTTTAAGCTCAAAGTTCCCTCCAGTTCCTAAGCACGGATACTAGAGGTCACATTCGTCGCTTAGTGGCTCACTCGCGAACCGGGGTCCGCCATTGCTTCCGGCGACAACCGGTGCTTGCCCCGCTGGTGGTTGTTGTTGTACCTTTCTTGAAGTCTTTTCAAGCTCTTCAGAGCTACTCTCCTTTTTGCAAATGGATTTGACGCTCGTGTTCAAGCAATCTGCCCAATAAGCTCTCTATTTCTAGCCGCCGGCAGACAACCCGTCACCCGCAAATAGACAAACTAATCAATGTTTCTCAACACTTAAGGAAAATTTTAAAATCACACAAAATAGATAAATTATCAAAACTTCGCCGAGTCCCCAAGAACGCGCCAAAAACTTGATGAGCCCGGCAAGTGTACTGTCGTGCAAGGCACTTAGTGGCCCTTTAAGAACCGGAATGTCGAACCCAGCTGTGACCGGACCATTCCCCTAACTATCCATTTCTAGTGTGATCTTAAACACCTAAAGTGTTGGTGATAGACATTTTCGTTTGAAGAATATTTAAGTCTAAGTTTGGGTCAACGACATATTCTGAAAGTGCTCTAGGAGCAAAATAGAGTCAAAAACCAGATAATCATGCTATAATAATGCATTTGTAATGGAATAAGCATGGGACTATCAATTGTTATTTCACATACTGAATCGCATGTTCATGGTCTTTCGAGCCTCTAAACATGGCAATCTAGCCTCACGATCATTGTGAGCGAGGAGTTTGACTTTCTAGTCGCGGGCAATCAATTATGTTGTGGTTTACTGGGAAACGATTAGGGACTTTCTCGTATCGCCTAACCATTTAACTCAACTTAGCCTCACAACTACTTCTTTGAGTGGTGATGTGACATCCCAAATTGGTCTTTCATAACCCCGTGGTAAGTCAACCAAGCAAGGTGTTAGGTATATTTCTATCCAAACACCTTAACCTCTCCAGAGATTACTTCATGCTCCCCACATTCTCATGTCCTCACCTAGGTAATGCCTTCTCAAGCTATTTCCCAAGCTAACAAATATGCTTTTATGGTGATCAATCATAAACAACCAACAAATCAATCAAGACGAACAAGCAATCAATAACTCAATTCCAAAACAATATCATAGAATTACAATCGTAATCCATGGCTTCAACCCTAGAGGAAGGTTCTAGCCATTCATGTTCGTAGAAACTACACTAATCTACTATTAATACTCCTAAACTACATACTTACACGAGATTGGTAGATGAGAAGGGAATTTGATAAACTCTAGATGAGTTCTCCCACTTCTCCCCTTCACTCCTATGCAGTTTTTAATAAAATCGTGACCAAAAGGAATTAGGAGCTAAGGGTCCTATTTATATAAAATGGAGAACGTGCATAATTTGGGCCTCAAGCCGTGGAACGGCTCCGTGTCACGGAGTGTATCGCGAGCACGCCCTCCGTGGACAGGAGGCATCGCGAAAGCTCACCGGAAATAAACTCCGCAAATCGCCCTCAAGCAGCCACCTTGCCGCGATGGTAACGTGGCACGCTGCTTGGCAGCACGTTACACTCCCTTGGCCGTGAGCCACCCTGCCGGGCACGTTGCCAACGTGCAAGGGGGCTGTCTGCAGCCAGTCTGCCGTGGCACATTGCCGACGCGTTGTGGGCTGTTTTGGGCCTCCTCTTGCCGACGTTCGCGTGTTGATTCCTTCTCCAAGCCTTACTTCACCAATTCATGAATTAGCTCCTCAAAAGTCATAAAACCTACAAAACAAAGGCTAATCATGTTGGTTAGCACATATCTTCACTTTTATATAAAATCACATGAAAATGTATCAAATAGCTTAGACAACACAACTACTTTAAGCTATAAAGCGTATCACGGGACCTATATTTTTTCCCGTGATCACTAGGGGTGTGATATTATCATGGAATCATCAGATTGGGATTATTAATAGCTTCTAGCATTACTCAATAATATAAATAGTTGTGGACGAGGGGGCACCTTACATTTTCAACCATTAAGGTGCTTTATACCTCAGGTTTTCTCAAACCCGAAGTCCTTTTCACAACAACGACATCAACTTGGATGAGAATCAACTATTTCTAGAATTGATTCTCAATGGGCGTGTGACAATGGGCTTTGTCTATCTCTAACCGAACCCCACATGATCAACACCAAATACCCACTAATATTTCATCACCCATAATCTAAATTTCTTTTTTCAAGATAAACTAAAGTAAGTACAACCCATATTTACAACTATGAGTATTTAGATTAAAACTCAGATGAAATACTAGAATTATACTAATTGAGTAAATCTAAGATCAATTAAACAATACCTAATCCAAATCAACCCAATCATTCACACACCCCTAGAAAGAAATTCAGCTACTCATGTAAGTGGAAGAAGACATTTCATTAAGGAATAATTCAATATCCATTAAACAAAATGAGTAAGAAAATTCATGCACAAGGTTCTCATATCAAATAGAGTTTTTCTAACTTTTCAAAGAAGAAGATGAAACTTTCTCTCTCTACAATTCAATTCTCAAACTTCTCTCTAATATCTATTCAATATTTAGTACAATGGAATAATAATGTGGAATAGAAGGTTCAATTCTCTTTTTAAAATGTATAAATATAGGGCATAAAATGCTCCTCTTTTTCTTAACCGGACGTTTTTGCCTTTTTCTGATGGACGTCACTTGTGAGTCACCGGTGGTTTGTCGGTGTTAATCCATGATCCTTCAGTCTATTGCATTCTAGTTCCAGTGGTTTTTGGAATGACTCGACGTTGGCACCGGTAGTTTGCCGGTGCTGATCCGCGGTCCTCCGTTAGCCATTATTCTTCAGGCCAGTAGGTATCTACGAGTGACCAGCATTTTACTGGTGTCCTCTGGTGGAGTGCCAGTCCTCATCTCAATTTTCATGCTTTTTTCTCCATTTAATGTTTTTTCTACTCAAGATAAACACTTGCAAAGATCAAGGAGAAAGAGAATAAAATCCACCTAAAAGACTTGAAAACTAAACAAAAACTCATGTCTTAGAGCCTAATGAGTTGGTGAATTACCAACTCGTCAAACACCTAAACTTGAACCATTGTCTGTTTTATAGTAATGAAATTCTTTATAGCTGAGAAAATGGAATATCATGTTATACCATATGAGTTTATACACTGAGGACCACTGATCCTAATAAAACCCAAAAAATGCTCACCGAGTCAAGGAAAAGAGAAGAGACTTCCCAAAACATGTTCCAAAAGTTTCAAGAGGTAACCACAATGAATAGGCATGATTAAAAAATGTTTTCATTCTTCAAGAAGAGGGCATGGTTTATCAAAATAAGAACATATAGCATCTAAAATCATTACAAATTCACATTCAAATCTTGTCTTGAAGCTCACAACACTAATGTCCCAATCACTTCTTCGCACCAACGCAAGCATGTTTTCTAAGGGGGTGATGCCACTCTCAAGAATAGAAAATCTCGTTTTATCATCAAGCAATGCATACAAAAGGGATTATAGCATAGGAGAATAACGCACATTCTCACAAAGAAATTCTCCATGCACACAACTTGACTCATAGGCTTGCCTTCATGTAGCTAGCCACTAATGTAGAGTTGCTACACTCAAAATCAATTAGGACTTGGGGGTCATGATGAAGGTTAGGGGTTAAGGTAGGATAAACAATGAGGTTCAGTGGTTAGAACCTCCCTAATGCCTATTTGTGAACATTTTTAACATCCCATCACACTATTGAGATCATTCCACCTTATCTCTCCTTCTCATCATCTTCATCTTTTGTTTAACAAGAGCCACCCTTAATATACCTTTGGATTCCACATTCCGCCTCATCTAAGAAAGAGGTAACACCTTTCACTCTTCGTTCTATTTTCAATTATTCACGATTTTTCAACCAACCAATTCATTCATTAAAATAACAATTTTGTGCTACCTCACGTTGCAGCTATAGCATTTCTCTCATTTCTTGTAAGCCCCCAACCTTAGGCTTTTTCCTGATTTCCACACATTTCCTTATCTCTCGCTATTTCTGGGTCTTGAAGCTTCATTTTTCATTCTTTCACCACTTAGCAACTAGGGAGGATGGGTGCCAATGACGGGGATTAAAAAGGGTTATTAGGCGTGTAATGTGGTCTCCAATAAAAAGGGTCAAAGGCTCAACATTGGCTAGCAAAGGAAGATGTTTAAGGAGGTAATTTTGGCTGATGTAACTAGCAATAGAAAACCTAAAATCATGTACTAAGTGCAGCTACCTCTAGAAATTTGGCCTTGAATCAGACTCTGAGCTGGTGATACCCAGACCTGAGATCTACCTTCGAGAAGCACCTGGCACCCTGGAGATGGTCAAATAAATCATCAAACCTGGGCAAGGGGTACCTGTTCTTGACAGTGACCTTATTCAACTATCGATAATCAATACACATCCAAAGGTATCCATCCTTCTTTTGAACAAAGAGGACCGATGCACCCCATGGAGACTTGCTCGGTCTAATGAAACCCTTATCCAACAAGTCCTTTAGCTGTTCTTTTAACTCTTTTATCTTGGATGGAGCCATCTTGTAAGGAGGAATGGAGATAGGCTGCATATCGGGAAATAGATCAATATCAAAATCAATTTCTCTCTCCGGAGAAACACCTGGTAAATCATCGGGGAAAACCTCCAGATACTTACACACCACTAGAACTAATTGAATAGTCATGGTCTCGGACTCTACATCCTTAACCATAACTAGGAAGTACATGCAACCCTTAGAGATCATTTTCCTGGCCTTATAATATGAAATATACCGATCGGCTAGTACAGCGAAATTACCCTTCCATTCCAGAATTTACTCATTAGAAAATCGAAATTCCACCGCACAGGTCTTACAATTAATCAAAGCATAACGTTCAAACAACCAATCCTTACCCAAGATGATATCAAAGTTCATCATGGCCAACTCAATTAAGTCTACGGAGGTAACCTTATGCAACACTATGATGGGACACCCTCCATATACCCGCCTAGCTACCACTTATTCACCGATTTGAGTACCTACGGAGAATGGTTCTGCCAAAATTTTAGGACTAACTCCAAAACTACTAGCAATGTAAGGGGTCAAAAAAGACAAAGTATCTCTTGGATCTAACAAAGCATAAGCATCAATTTGGAAGACTTGCAACATACCCTTGACCACATCTGGCGAAGCCTCCTGCTCCTGGCGAGGCACTAGGGCATAAAACCCATTTTGGCACTAACCACCTGCTGACCTAGTGGAGGCACCATGCTGAGGGGGTCATGCTGCTAGAGCGATAGAACTGGCTTCATGGCAATCTCTAGTCCTGTTTCCGGGTTTGTCACACACGAAACAAGCATCCGCATCGACCAGGCACTTCCCTGGATGATTCTTGCCGCACTTCGCACAAAACGTGAAAGTGTGCTCCAACTGCATGCTACCATGATCCCTTGAGCCTGTAGCCCTTCTCCTCTAGTCTCCCTTGAATCTGAATGGCGTTTTGGCCAATGATGGAGTTGGAGCAATGGACCTGTGCTTGGTTTGCTGACGTGGTCCACCCCCTGACCTGGCCTGAGAAACCCCGTAGTTGTCGGTCTTGGCCCTCTTGGCCTCTCTTTTCCTCCTGTAGACTGACTCCATCTACTGTGCATGCAATACAATACGGGGATAATTAATTTCCTGGTGAAGCGTGGCGATCCGGCAATCCTTGACCAAGCAATTTGCTTCTCCATGCACAAAACGGCTCACCCGAGCCCGCTGATCCACCACGAACTCCAGAGCATATTTATATAACCGGGTGAATTCCAATGCATACTCCTGGACAAACATGTTATCCTTCATCAAATTCAGAAAATCAGCAGCCTTGAGCTCCCTCATCTCCCGAGGGAAAAATAAATCCATTAATGTTGTGTGAAACTCATCCCAACCTATTGAGCTTGCACCCGCCGCCCTGGCATCTCTCCATTGCTTAAACCATATATGTGCTACCCCCTTTAGCTGGTAGGAGGTCAAGTCAATGCATTCCCCATCGTTCACCCCTATAACCTGGGTGATTTTCAAAATCTCCTCTATAAAATTGTGTGGATCCTCATCCACCTTAGACCCCGTGAACTCCAGAGGGTTCATCATTAAGAAATCCCTCACCCTAGCTGCCGCTGCATTCGCATTTTGAGGGAAATGTGCCACTGTCTGATTCTGGACCTGGGCAGTCATGGCCTATGCCAGCATCTAAATTGCTTCCCTAAACTCGGCGTAGGCAACGACTCTAGTACGTGCTCTTCATGAATGGGTAGAACTGGTTGACACTCACCATCATGGGCACCCTCATGATCATTACCATTACCATTTCATCTGGCGTTTACTCGACATGGTGGAATGATTCTGCAAATGCAAATAGCACGAATTAGAAGAGTAAAGGACATTCATCGCACGACATAGATCATGAAAGAACAAAACATTTCCTAAATGTTTAGTAGCCTCTTCGTCATAAGAGTGGGGCGCTTCACACTCATGAAAAAGACTCTACATAACACGAATTTCAGAATCCCTAGGACACTTCAAAACCTACAGCTTTGATACCAAGTTTGTCACGACCCAAACATACACCCGGATCATAGACACGGGACAAGGAGCCCTTAGAGAACCCAAGTCGACCCAAGTCATGAGCATACATCTAATTCATTCATATGAGCAGAATACTTAACATAAAAGAATGTAATCATAACATAGCTTATGGGAAAAATAGTATAATACTTATACAATACGGCTGGATACAATTTGTAGTATAATAAGCCTCTAAACATGAAGGACAGATTGATGGGACAACTCCCCAACTAATCCAACATCCAGAAACTGAAAGAACAACATAGAGTATGAACATACAGCCCTTAAAACACGAGGACTCACTAAGAGCACTGAGAGCAAATCTCAAACTATCTATGGGTGAGGATGAGCCTGAGAACTGGGACCTGTATCATTAAACGATACAACATAGAAGGTATGTTGTTAATATGTGGAATGTACTGAGTATGCAAGGTAAGTAAAACATATATTTAAACCATGTATAAAGTTCATAAATGATCATAAGATTAGGACATCATGCTCATATAATAAATTATAATAACATATAACACGGCTCAAGGTTTTTCAAAACATTCATGACATAAAATAATCATATCATAATAGAAGGGATTTACTTAACATGACTTGAGCCAACATACATAATCATAACATGCATAAATCATGAGAAACAGTAGGAGATTCTCTTAACCCACATACCCTATATGAGCACACATGAAGCCCAACTTGTAACCCTAGTTAGGAGGGTGTTCGTACCTTACCAAAGGTAGAACCATTAAAGTGTGATATCACAATGAAAAGGTCCATTTGTGCCAAGAATAACTTTAATGGGGTCCCAACATACCTACGATGGCACGTAGTTCATGAGATCTGAGGCTTAACCTGAGTCCCGAACCTGCTCGGTGTTCGATACTACTCCCAAAATATATATAGTTCTCATTATAATACATACATAAGTTCATGAGATAGTTAAATCATGATAATGGTAAACATGCTTGAACATATGTGATCTAGCCAGGACATGAGGCCCGTGAGTCGGCCAAAATCATAATTTCAAGATTAATAAGATTCATACAACTTGTAGATCATGCATATAGCTTGAATTTATTAAATTCATAATGGATAACATAATAAATTCATAATTTATAATTTAATTCAAGTTGGGCTTGTAAAGAACATAAATGGGAAAATAGATCATAAATCGATTCATTATGGGGCATGCATAATTCAGCTTAATTTCTTAGAAATCAAATCAACAATATTATAATAAATTTAAATCTCAAAAGATGATCAAAATCCTTAGATTATGATAAGATTTCAAAATCACAAAATCCATAATTAAATCATTAGATTTTTATATAAATCAAATCCAAAAACCACATGAGTTTTTGATAAATTTTAAGTAAAATCATAGGGTAGGGGCATGGGTGTGGAAGGATTCAGCCAGTGATGAACTTACATACCTGGGATTATGATTCTTAACTTCCCTTGATTACCCAAGAATGTAATTGGAAGAACTGAAGAGAAGAGCCAAGAATCTCCTTTGATTACCTCTCACTATTCTTGCATGCATGAATGAAGAGAAAACTGAACTTAAACCCGTTAAATTTCCCTATTCATAACCAAAAATGTCATAGTTTAGGCCTTAGGATCTTAGGAAATTACGAAAAGGCCCTAACTATTTCGAAGAATAAAACTGTCAGGTGGTCCTAACGGATGACTTAATGGATTGTCACTAGCCCAAACGACTCGTTATGTCGCTCTTCAGGTACACGGTTAGTAAAAACTCCTGGGATCACAACGGATCACTTAACAGTTTTTTGGGGGTGACCACGACCCGTGGTCACCAATCGTCAAGTACAGTGCCTCTATTAATCACTTTCCTTTGTATACCGTCCAATGACGCACTTCACGATTTGTTGCCTAACATGATGAGTCATTTCCTCCTTCCATTAACTTTACTGGTTGACCTCTTCTATTTTTCATACACCTCCTCCGCACGGTTTACCTAACGACTCATGGTGTCTGACCATGAGTTGTTTCCACGCCCGTGGGAACTCCTTATCCTCCAACTTCCTGCTCTTCCCTAGCTTTCACCATAAGCCACCTGACGACTCGTGGACTAGTCTCATGTTTCGTGCAATGACTCGTTCTGTGCCTGCAATTGGAATTTTCAGTTTTTCCCCATTTCAACTCCCGGGTACAATCTTTGAGTTCTTTGGGTATAACATGGCATCAAATTTGACAAAATCAGCAGTTTGCCACCCACAATCTAGAGAAGTAGATGGGTCAATTAGCAGCTTCTCAGCTCACCAGACATTATGGAGGGTTACCTAGTGACACAAACACAAACCCCCGATATGTCAATGCCATCAGTCTGAGGAGTGGCAGGCAATTGGTTGATGCACCACCAAAATAGAAGTGAAATGAGGTGCAGTCGGAGCTAGTTAGAAAGGGACCACCTACTAACAAGGGTGATAATCATAGTGCTATGCAACAAAATGCACAATCATCACTGCAGCCAGCATAGAGACCACCACCACCATTCAAGAAAAGACTCAAGAAGAGCAAGGAGGAGGAATTCTTCAAAATGTTCTTTGACATTTTCAAAGAACATCACATAAATTTTCCTTTGCTTGATGTTTTGCAGGGAATGTCCAAGTACGCTAAGTACTTAAAAAATGTGGTGGCTAACAAAGTCAGATTAGTGGATGTTCAAACTGTGGCACTGAGTGAGGAGTGCAGCCACAGGGTAATAAGAAAGATACCGAAAAAGCTCAAAGACCCTGGGAGTTTTACCCTCCCCGTACAAATTGGTATAGCTGATGTTATAAGAGCTCGATGTGATTTAGGGGCAGCAGTTAATCTAATGCCCCTATCTTTGTTTAACACCTTGGGGTTGGGTCATCCGAGGCCAATACGAATGATGTTGCAATTGTAATACAAGTCTCAAGTGGCACCAGATGGAATAATTGAGGACCTTCTCATCAAAGTAGGCAAGTTCATTATACCCGCTGATTTCATCATACTTGATTTTAAATTTGATGAGAAGGTACCTTTGATCTTGGGATGGCCATTCTTGGCCACTAGAGGAGCAATTATAAATGTAAGAATAGGGACTCTGAAAATGAGGGTTAATGATGAAGAAGAACTCTTTCGGGTCTACCAAGAGATAAACCCACCCACACACATTAGAGACCTTTGTAAGGTCAGTATGTTGCCAGATGCTAAGTGTGGGGTGGTAGATTCCATAGGTCCACTGTCGCAGGAGATGATCACATTTCAGCCCAAGTCTAATAGAGGGCTTCAAGAAAAGAAGAAGTTGGAACAAGAGAGGGACAGAGTGGAGGCTGATCCCTCGAAAAATAAAAAGAGAAGAAGATGGTTCTCGAAAGGGAACACTACTTTAAGGATGTCCTGAGAAGGATAGTCCACATCGTTCCTTGACGTAAAATCAGGCACTGCTTGGGAGGCAACCCAAGGGTACCACAAGTACAATTTTGTTTTTGTTTTGTCTTGTTTTGTTTATTTTTACTTGGTTGTTGTTTTTGGTGGTGATTTAAGCACAGATTGAGGGGAAGTATGAGTACCCTTGGAAGAGGAAGCTAAGGAGCACGAAAGAAGTTAAGTGTGTAGTCGATGACCCACTTGTGCAAAAACAAAATAAAACATGCTGTTAGTTAGGCCTAGAGGCCTAAGGGAGTATTTCTCACCCTTTTTGTATTCTAATTTGATTCTTTGTGAACATAGCATATTTTAAGTGTGGGGTGAGGGAAATTTAAAAATTTTGTGCTTAATGATGTTGGATAGAATTAGTGCTTTGTATGGTATTTTTGGATGAAAAAGTTGAGTTGAGAATGATTCACCCACCCGTTGGTTTTTCTTTTCGGTTCTTTTTCGATGGGGGCACTTTGAACCTTATGAATAAAATTGTTCTTTATTTGTACATGATTGTGTTAGTCATAGTTAGGGACTATTCCCGACGATGGATGGATGACGACCGTCTTGAGGAAGAATTAGTCAATAGGTTTTATTTTTGAACCCGTAGTTGATTAATGGCTCGATGTTCTTGCTATGTGCTATATATGATTGTGAGATTCAAGTGTTGTAAATTTTGAAGCATGTGAGCAGTGGTATAACTCTTTTTTAGACACCTAGGATGTTGGATGTGACTCGAGGTGCTTAAAGATGAAATTTTCATTCTTGTGATTAGGTGAGTTAAGAGTCTGCTGAATTTGTCTTGAATTTAGCATGTGCTGTGAGTGTAAGGTTATTGAATATTCATGCTATTGTGTAGTGTCTAGAACATGCCTGGTGTGTACACAAAGTGAAATGAGGGATGTAGACTGTAGGAGATGATTTAGGCATTTCTTTGAATAGAGCCTAATTTTTATCCCTCGATTTACCTACCTTGAATGTCTGATCCTAGTTAGCCCCCATTGAGCCTTTAGCCTATTCTTTGCAAGAACAACATGAGATTAATCCCTTCTTTTCATTAGCCTTTAATTTGATCCAAAACTCCTAAGAACTTATGTGAAATTACAAAAGAAGTTAAGGAGTGAGAAGTGGAATAAGAAGGAAAATAGTAGTTGTGGGAGTTGAAGAGAAGACTAGAGGTGCACTTACCTAAAAATGAATAAGAGATAGGAGGGAGCCAAAAAAGAAAAGAGCGAAAAAGAAAATTTAAGAAAATTTGTCAGTACTCCATACTAACAGCTTAAGTGTGCCTAATTAGATGGAGAAACAAAAGAGAAAAATGGAAGAGAAAATAATAAAGGTGAACTAAGAGGATAGAAATTCGTAAGGAAAGTGTGATATATTAAATGTGTTTAGGGAAGATAGTCACTATTCCTAGCCATAATAGTACTTAACTGCCCTTAGCTTACATTACAACCCATTAAGTCCTGCTTGATCTTACTTTTGAACATTCTTAAATCAGTGGAGTAAAACACTAAAGGCAAGCTTATGGGTCAATACACGTGGTATCTTAATTCTTTGGGAGAGTGAGCGTATTTCTTATGCATAGACCCATGCATGTTTTAAATTTGAATAATCGTGAGTGAGAAATGGGTAACTCTCTTGTTGTGAGGGCATATGTTTAACAAAGGATAAAATTCATGTAGGATTTCTTGATAGGTTGATTCGCATGAGTTTGTTGAGATTGAGAGTCAATTCTTAAGGCTAGGAAGTCTTTACGTAGTTATACTTGATTTTAATGGTTAAATCTTGCATGCTCTATTTTTAACTTGCTATCTAAAACAATTGTAGTAGCCTTATCTTTAATTGTCTTGCTTCAATAAGCTGTGTGTGAGTATTCATGTGCATGAGATTTAAAAGAGTTGTTCGAGGACGAACAAGGCTTTAAGTGTGTGGTAGTGATCTTGGGCATAATTATTTGCTCAAGTGCTATTTTATAACTTAATTAAGTAATGTTTGTCAATTAAATTAATTACATTCTCATGTGATTTTTAATATTTTTTGGTATGCACTAACCAACATGATTAGCCCTTGTTTTGTAGGTGTAAAATGCACATGAAGGACTAAACAATTCTGGTTGAAGCAAAGGAAGGGAGTTCGGCTTGGATTGCAAAATATATCAAGATGGCATGCCATAGAAAGGTTGGTCGCGCCAGGCAGTGTGCCCCACTGTGCGTGTGCCGCACACAGCGCCTGCCATGCCATGCCATGTTGAACGAGAAGAGGCATTCCAGTGCACCTACGCGTTGGCACCGCGCCATTTTAGGCACTGCTACGCGCCATCTCCCATGTCACATTGGGCAACATGCGCGAGGAAGGCCGTGCCACGCCGGGCGTTGCGCACAGCCTGCGCCAAAGACATGCGACTGCCGAGAAAACCAGTAAGCCTCCGTGTTTGCTCCGTGTCACGGAGGAACATTGAGGCATCTGGCTCCGTGACACGGCAGCAGTCCATGCACGGCCAAAAAGTTCAATTTTCCACTTACTATAAATTAAAACCTTTGCTCCAAAAATCATTTACCACGAAATATCTTTGGGAAACCGTAAAGGAACGAAGGGAGAAAGGAAGAACTACACCTAGGGTTGATTATATTTCATTCTCTTTTAATTATTCTTGTAAGTACATTGCTTCAATTATGATTTTGAGTAATTGTACGAACATGAGTGGCTAAAGCCCTTCCTCTAGGGTTGCGGCTGCGTAATATGATTGTAAATGCATGAATTCTTCACTGGTTTAAGTTTTAGTTGTTTTGTCTTACATTATTTATTATTGTTGTTTTTATGCTTGATCACCATGAAAACAAACCCGTTAAGCTTAGGTAGAAGCTTGAAAGAGTAACCCTAGGCTAGAACAAGAGAATGTAGGAAGCAAGTTCTTACCTTTACGATAGGATTCGCGATTAGGATAGAAATTATACCTAATTTTCCTTGCTTGGTTACTAAAATGGGATGAGCTAGACACCTGTTTAGAATTATCACATCACCACTCATAGAAGTAGTTCTGAAGCTAATTCCAGGTAAATGATTAGAGGTACGAAAGTCCATAATCAAGGGTGAAAACTCCATAAACCGCATCCATGTAGTTAAATTTCTCACGAATTAGGACGTCACATCCCCGCTCAATGATGTAGGTGTGAGACTAGTTGTCATGTTTAGAGGCTTGAAAGACAATGAACATAGCAATTTAATTATGTGAGACAACAACTGAAGTTTTCATACTTGAACCATCGTGAATTAGAGTATTGCATGATTATTAGGCCTTAACTCTAGTTGCTTCTTATATCGTTTCCCGAGTATTTTGTAATCACCCCTATACTTAATTAGAATTTATCAAAGATTTCTATAATCAACACTTGTGAAGTTAATTTTTAACACTTGAACTTAATAATTTGTTGAATTGGTCTAGTCCCTGTGGGTTCGACATTCAGCTATTAAAAAGGGCCACTATATTACTTGTACGACCGCGTACGCTTGCGAGTGCGCTGGAGGAGCGAACACTAGACCTGGGGGAAATTTGAGTACCTAAAAATGTGAAAAGAGAACCCTTGAAAACTGAGAAAAGAAAATAGACTATGGTTCGAAAGTGGTATGAGGCATAGTACGAACTGTAGGTTTCTACTACGAGTCGTACTGAGCACTCGTACCACAAAATTGGACAAGGTCACATAAAAAGCCTTTCCTACGACTCGTGGAATCAACCTACAGGTCGTACAATGAGTCATGGAAAAATCCAGAGAAATATTAATGCAGGGGCTTCATCAGACGACTCAAGGTACGGATCGTACATTTATGGTGCGAGTCTTATCTGCCAATCGTACTAAAAATTTACCGGTATTCTGGGACTTCTCAAGAGTCATACCTTCATGGTACGGCCCGTAGTGATGACCCACGATGAGAATCTGAAAATCTCCTATCTAATTCTTCTTTTTAAAAAATGGAATGCTAACTTCATTATTTACACGAAAATGAAATACAAACGTCGAGCAGGAAAATCAATAGCCCAAAGGACATTAATTGATGAAACAACTAAGTCGGAGTCTGAAAAGGCAGGGGACTCACCTAGTTGTACAGTCGAAGAGTATCAAGTCGACACTGATGGAACCAGAACCACTAGGGAAAAAGCAAAGGCCCAAGCTAAAGCAAACACTGCCACATCCGCTCAAGCTCCCCAGTCTGAGGAGGGAGTTAGAGAGGAAAAACAGAAGTCGGGAAATGACTTCAATGCTAAAGAAGGGTCAGGGGAGACCAAAAATGGAGAAGAGAGTAGCAGTGAAGAATTAGAGGAGGAGGCTCCTGATGTTGCACAAGAACATATCCCACCCAGGGAAAGCCGTACAATTTGGTGGAGAGTGTTGGGAGCTAAAGAAATCTATGAGAAAAGCATCTCTCTCACCGCCAAGTATAAACCAAGGAGAAGCATCCAAGAATAGTCGTGGATCCTCACAAACTCATAGAATGAAGTTGACGAGATGAAGCGGATTTTTAGCCTCTATGGTTTCGACCGGATGGCCAAGAATCCAGCACATTATACATAAGAAATAGTCCAGGACTTTTATGAAAACTATTTGACCACCATGGAGGTAAAAACAAAGGAAGGGTAGAAGAAAAAAGACCAGCCTCGACTGGAGAGTGTTATGGTCCGAGGTTGAGAGGTTGATATATCTAAGCAGACCATCGCTCAAATGTTGTACAAACCACAGTTCCTGCCTATAAGGATGATGCCAGAGTACGATTACAGGGTGGAAGCAATGAAGCAGATTAGACAACTAAGTGTGCAGGAGCGACAGAGGTAGCTGCAATGGCTAGGAGGGGTGATTGCTGAGAATAAGGAAGAAGCTGAGTGGGTTACAAGTGGAAAGCAGGTGATAAAGCACTCACTAAATTTCATAGTAAAATCCTGCTGGACACTATTGCGCCATCGGTTAGCACCTGCGGTGAATGACAACATATTGAGTGTTGATAGGGCAGCTTTGGTGGCATGCCTCATATATTGTTACCCCATCAATATCCCCAAGATCATAGCAGATGAGATACGAGATTGGGCGGTGGGAGTGAGCACTACTATCCCATTCCCGAGTCTTGTATTCAGGTTATGTATAGAGGCAAAAGTTCCACAAGGTGATAAGTATTTGATTGGAGGCCAGAGAATTGCATACATAGGCCTTATTTGGGATGATATGAACCCGGTAAGCAGATCCAGGATTCCCACAGCAATTCCAGCAGCCCAACCAGCAGGGGGTGTACAGGTGAATATCCCCATTACACAGGAGCAGAGCGAGACACCGGCTACACACGCCAGTCAATCAGTGTTAGCTCCTAGAACCTCAGTTGCACGACATCCCAGCCTGCAGACTCAGACACCAGTAGAATATATTTTAGCTCCATAGGACTTCCTCCAGAAGCTGGCCAAATGTTTGACCATGGTGGAGCGAAAGATTCAGGCCATGATGGACAATCTAAAACCATGGATCAAGTCAGAGATAGAGGCATTAGCTCAGGCTCTACATGCTCGCTTAGATAGTTTTGAGAGATGATTTAATATGAGGATGGTAGAGCAGACAAATACCAGCAATCTCCTTGTGGAGTTGGGGGCTCTTTGGAGCCAAGTAGTTGAGTTGTCATCATGACAACCAAGACTTATAGAAGCCCCCACTCTTCCATACCTAGAGGCCGAGCCTAACATGGCAATTTATTTGGCAGCATATTGGGAGCCGACTACAGCTGTTGAGAAGGGTAAGAAAAGAGTTGCTGAGGATGTTAAAGAGGAGAGTCCAAAAAAAGAGGAGAAAGAAGGAGAGGAAAGACTGCAAGCAGGCCAGAGCAGGGAGCATACAGACTCATGACACTCATATTTCTAACCTGCATGAGAGAGGTAGAGGAGCAGGTAGCTCCACCAAAGCTCAACCCGATCTTGCCAGTGGTCATGACCCTTCGGGTGAGCCACATTCAGCTTCAATATTTACAGAAGCCATCGAAGAGGCCATGATTACTGAGGTGGGGACCACTCCCCCTATTGACACACCATTGAGCACGCCAGCCACTGCGAGTGCCACTATTACAGCTGAGGTACCACCTCCACAAGATGAAAGGAGCGCCTAGTGTGCCACAGGTATGTTCTCTTTCCTATTTTTTATAGTTTATGCTTCGAGGACGAAGCTTATTTTTCAAAAACGGGAGGAGGTGTACTTGTGAATTTGGGATATTTGATTCATCTAAGGGTTTTTCTTACCGTGTTTCTTTTCCCTCATGCATGTTATCTAGTAGAACCAGCATGTTTAGGATTTTTAGTTTTAGTTTTGTGATTTTTGTTTAATTAGAAAGTAACATAGGAGTACTCAGCCAATAAAAATGCACTAGTTTTTGTTTTTGAAAAAAATTGACCCTATTTAAATTTTTTTGATGCCTTAGCTATGTATTTGTGACGACATGCATGATTTCTTTGAATCTTTTGATTTCATTTTGTTTATTAACATGATAATCTTGTTAATCCATGTATAAACCAAACAGGTGAGGTGAATATAGTTCATGTACCATGTGTGAGTGAGGTATAGTATTCAGTTCGCTATTGTGTTGAAGATCTAGAACTTGCTTGGTTGGTCTTTGCACAGGCTAAGGATGGTTGGTTAGGATATGATCATAGGACATTCTTATTTAGCTCACTTTTAGCCTATATTACCATACTAATGTTGCATGAATCCCTTGATCCCAAGTTTGAGCCTTAATAGATCATGTTTCTTTGATTTACTGATTAACCATGCCCATTTGTTTACAATAAACCTGTTTTGGCCTTGGTCCTTCCTTGGATATTTTGAACCTTAACAAGCTAGGGTTGCACAAAGTAATTCTAAAACCAATACAAACACTTATATTGTATTCTCTTCATGCTTAAACATTTCTTAACGATGCGTAACATTGGAACATGCCTGAATTCTTTACTTGCTTAGGTCTAAGAGGTAGAGACTAGGAAAAGAGAATTACAATGGAGCCTTGATCATGATGATCATTGTATTAACTTGAGTTGTGGTCAAAAGAAAGTTAAATCTGGAACTTAGTGATAAGACTTAATCGAGTAATTGAGTATAGTCATTCAATAGGGACTGGTTGGCCGTTTGAATGAACCTAAGTTATCAGTTCTATAAGTAAGTATTGGTGATGATCACGAGTGTATACCCAAAGTAGTTATGAAACCATGGGGAACACAAACCCTAGTTATCCTTTAATATTGATTCAAAACCGGATTTTTCATAATTGTTTTTATTATTGATTTTCTTCAGAACCCCCTAATTTTGAAGTAACTATCTCACAAGTTCACTTACTGGTTGTAATCAAGCTCTTCCATATTCCCTGTGGGATCGACCCCAACCTCTAGTTGGGTTCTTTATTGACATCGTCCGATTCATACTTCAGTAAGAGGCGTGGTTTGAGCGTTATCATGAGTAGAGTTAGCTTAGCTGTGCATGAACTAGACAGGTAGATTCAATAAAAATTGGTACCATGAGTGAGTGAGGATGCATACCTAGTTCCAATACGGCATTGAGGATCTAGAACTTGCCCAGTTGGTTTTTGCATAGGTTTAGGGATAGTTGGTCAGGAGATGATCATAGGCCATTACTAACTTTAGCCATTTTAGCTTAAATGACAGTCACGACCCTAACAAAGGCCTTGATTGCGACACGGGATCCTAGTAGACTCATGGCATAAGAATACATCTAACTCAATCAAGAACTAAATAACCATCAATACAATCATAGCCAAAGTCTAACTTGAATATAACATCAGAATATAAAATTCGAAGCTGAATACATAAATATGTCTTAATAGCCTCTAATCATGACGAGTTGATGGGACAAAACTCCAACTAACTCAACAAGTTGAAACTGAAATACATAAAGAAAAGATGGATAGTCTAGTCCTCGGAAGATGAGGACTCACAAGTAAAGCAATGCTAACTCCAATAAGCTAACTAAGAGCGGTACTGAAACTAAGAGTCGGGTCCTATATCATGAAATGATTCAACATAGATGTAGGCGGTCAGTACGTGGAATGTAGCGAGTATGCAAGGTAAGTAAAACCGCTAATGTAAGTATAATCATTTAAAGACAATGCATTAATTAAAATATAACATCATAAAACTGAGAGTAGGACTTGCATGCAATCTTTTTGAATTCATGACCTCTTCATAACATGATATAATATGCTTTATAACATCATAACTGATTCGATTGGCTCAAAGCTGAATTCTGACATTTATAATTAAAAGTTGAACATTGAGTCAAACCTACTTTAGAACATGCATTTACATAAATCTCTTAGGTAATGAATATGCATAACTAAAATCATGAGGGATAATGGAAGACTTTTCTTTTAACCGACATACAATAATAGAGCTTATGTGGTCCCACTATTACACTCAAGTTGATAAAGCCGTCCAAAACTTTTCTAGGGCTAAGGATGCTAGCATGATATTGATATCAATGTGAAGGCCCATTAGGGCAAGGGAAGCTCACAAGAGAGGTCCCAAATCATATAATAGTATCAACCTACATTGGCGCGTAGTTCTGAGGCATAGGGTGATAGACCCATAGCCTACTCGATGCTAGACAATACTCCCAAAAACATGCATATGCTCTACATCGTATATAACAAAGCTCAACATTTTCTATTGACGGAGCTCAATACTCAAATACATCTCAAATACGAAATCATGCATATGAGAAGCTTTAGTTCAAAACATTCCACAAGATGAAAACATACTTGGGAGCCTTTGCTCCCAAACCATGTGGTAAGCTATGCATAGGAAGACATAACTCAAACATACCACAAGCTAGAATATAAATTTGGGAGTCTTCACTCCAAAAAAAAGGTGGTAATCTTAGTTCGATAAAATCATCATTTAAACTTAACATGTGGACATTGCCCAAGCTTTATAATACTTATAAATACTTAATTGTAATCGAAAAACATAATTATAACCATGGGTAGCTTCAAATAATGTTTTTCATCATAATGTCTCATCATTATTATATATACATCACAAATCTCGCTTTTCATGATCCTCTCAACAATGGGCTTCAAATTCATAAGGCTAGAAATATAATTTTAACTGAAATCATTATAAAATTTGTCCATGCTTCACAATTCGATAATAAAATCATAATCAATTCATATCCATGCATAGAGATAGATAATTCATGCATTTGGTAAAAAACCCATAGATCAATCATAGAATTTCATACTCTTTAGAGAGGGATAGGGCATGAATGTGGAAGAAACCACCCATTCATAACCCTAGATACCTGATGGAGACTAAATCTTACTCTCCCTTTAATGCCCAAAAAGGAATTGAAAGAAATTGAAGAAGAAACCTTGAATCTCCCTTTTTGATGACCTCTCTATCACTCTTCTATTCTCTTGCATTCATGAATGAAGACTTTAGGATAGTTTCCTCCTCTAAAACCCACCTTTCATAGGCTAAAATGACGTTGTTTAGGCTTTAGGAACTTAGGAATTATGAAAAGGCCCTTAATAATTCGCAGAAAATTAACTACCAAGTGGTCCTAACGGACGACCTGACGACTCGCTGCTGGAGGCACGACTCGTCACTCTGCTCGTCAAGTACACTGTATCATTTATCCTCCTAGGCTCGTAATGGGTCACTTCACAACTTGTAAGGTGTGACCACAACTCGTGGCCACCAGTCGTTGAGTACACTTTCTCATTTCCAACTTTGGAATCCAAGCCTGTCAATGTCTCACCCCACGAATTGTTAAGGCTAACAACGACTCGTGGGGACTCCCATCAAGTACACTGCCCATATTTCCTTTTCCCAACTATTTTTCCTTCCCCACGGCTGATCAAATGACTCGTGGGTCCTAACCAAGAGTCGTGGCCTCTCTCATAGGGTCTCAACTCTTCTAGGACTTCTTCTCAAAACTCAAGCCTTCCCTATGAGTCACCTAACGACTCGTGGGATGTCCTCACGAGTTGTGAGATGACTTGTCCTGACGTAATACGTAATACGTCGTGTCGTGATGTAAAATTAGGCGCTGCTTGGGAGGCAACCCAAGGGTACCATGGATACCATTTTAATTTCTTGCATTAGAGTTGATTTTATTTATTTTTCATCTTTTGTTGTTTTGGTGGAAAGTTAAGCACAGATGGAGGGGAAGTCTGAG